>CM074287.1:21231245-21291245 GCA_037194245.1 Opsariichthys bidens
ATTCTGTTTTCTGCATATTTCCATTTTGGCGGATTAACGGAAAGAAAAATATGGTGAGAGGAACAGCACTGAATTAAACACAATTTTGAAGTAGAAATACTGAAGTTTTACTCCTTTATTTAAAACTTGGAAACAAGTTTTTTTTATAGCGTGATAAAGTTCCCATTTTATTTACTCGCAAAAGCCGAATATGACTCGTACTGTGTTTGTGGAGTGGCAGATGTCTTTCAAAACATCTAAGACTGACTGAGGATTTACCAGCCACCGTCACACCCTGACATGAGCTGTACTGAGAGAACATTATTTCCTTATTTAAATCAGTGTGTGAATTTGCGTGTGTGTGTTTGCGCTTGCGGGTCTGACCTGGCCTGCTCCAGTTCTGCTGGTCCCACAGCACTGGCCCTGGGCTCAGTATGGAGCCTGCAAGCTAAAGCTGAACCCTGCGAAACTAGGTCACAGATTGATGATACAACCAGCACAGGCAACGGAACAGAACGCAAGCGGAAACGAGAATCATGGGTAAATTCTAGGAGAGCTCTCCAAACAAGTGCGCATTCATGGTGAAATGTGACATTCAGACTGTCAGTCAGCCGAGACGCTGGATTCTTCTCATGCAAATATTCAGATGTGAACCCTGAACGTCTGAGCGGCAGGGAAACGTTACTGTGATGACAACGGCGCCTCCTATCTGCCGTTGAGCCGCATGACAGCGACCGCGAGCTGGAAACCCTCGGGCCCGTGTGATCTAATCCATTAAAGCGTGTGCGAGATGATGTGTTTGTTGAAGGATGTTGATTATTTTGTTATCGTTGTTTACCCGTTAGTCCATACGGCGTGAGGCAGACTCTGTTTGTTACTGCTGATGTTTGTTTATGAGAAACTTAAAAAAAAAAAAAACGACTTAAAATGAAAAGTGAAAATTGGAACCCGAAACCAAAACTTCTAATTCAGATTAATTGTTCTTTTTTAAAAGAAAGTGTGTATATAGAATAAATTCTTATACAAAATAGTTCATTTAAGTTTTTACAAATGTGTCTGTGTGTATAAATTTATTTCTGAAATGATATTTTAGTTATATATCATACATTTTTATAAGGTATTTATATATATATATATATATATATAAAAATTTAGTGATTGTAAAATGTATTTCAATAACATAAAATAAACTCATTGACTAGAATATAGATTATTATAGTTATTAAATTAAAATTGTTATAAGCATACATTTAGATTTTAATATTTTATTAATTCATATTAAACATATCATATTAAACTAATAATATAATATCATATTATCATATTAAACTAATTATAATTACACAAATTTATATATAGATTCTAAATTCTAATTTTAATATAGTATATTTATAATTATATATGTAGAGACAGAAAATTGCTGATATACATATATAACATAATATAATATTAAGTGATTAAAAAAAAAAATATATATATATATATTACTTATATAAACTTATATTTATTTTGTAAACTGCAATAATTTAATGTAATATGATTTTTTTATATTATATTATATTATATATATATATATATATATATATATATATATATATATATATATATATATATATATTTAATAATTTTATTGTATAATAAATATTAAAAATTCCTAAAGAAATAAGCTTTCTATTTATTTTTTTAATTAATAGCAATTTTTTCTTATAATACCTATAAAATAACTATTTCTTTTTTTATATATTTAGTCATGTAAAAACACTCAAAATTGCAAACCTGACTTCAACATAGTAATATAGCATTTCGCTCATCAACAACAAAGTCCTTTCACCATTATAAGCGTTTCCATAGAAACAAAAGCTTTCTGATTCTGCGGACGTGCACGCAGAGAAATCTCAGCGTTGTCATCTTGTAATTACGGTAATTCCACATGACACGGCACTGCGGCGCTACTTGAAAAACTGCTGTTTCACAAACAAAATGATCAGCTATTGCCATGTTACAAAAGTTGTCAGTGCATCTCCATTGAGATCATTAACATCAACAAACATCTCCACGTGAGTCTGCTTTATCATCACGGCTACCATTCACGACATAAACACGAACGCTCCTGCCAGCTCTGTGTAATAATTTACTACATCTGAATTAGAAAATGCACACTTTTACAAGGATAAATCTAACACCGCCACATTAAACGGCACTGCACGTCCGTTACGACGGCAAACACTCACCTCTGAACGTCTTCATGTGTTCGGTGGATCGGGCCACACAGACTCACTCACGCAGCTTCAGACAGGATTACACAACACTGATTCACCTCACACACAGCTGCATGAGCTAACCAGGGTCACAGCAACCTGTGCGCCTCACCGCCACAGGGTTATACGCTATGAGAAATCAGGACGCTTTATGATTCATATCAGCGGGAAAAAAGGATTTTTCTTGCTCTTTTGAAATAAAGACGATATATCGAACATTCGCAGTGGAAAACCTGCCGAACGACAGTGTGAATCACAAACTAGACACTTCCCACTCTTTTTAACGTTTCGGTTCATCATGGCTCAGACTGATTCGCTAATGAATCACTCTGATTCATTGCAAATAAATAACACTGTGAGTGACGAATTCCCATTGTGATGTTTCTATTCGTTTGGGACTGCTGGATGAATATTTTTAAGAATCATTTTGATTCAGACTGATTTGCAAATGAATCATTCCCTACAGTGACATTTCTAATCATTTCGATTCAGACTGATTTGCAAATGAATCATTCCCTACAGTGACATTTCTAATCATTTCGATTCAGACTGATTTGCAAATGAATCATTCCCTACAGTGACATTTCTAATCATTTCGATTCAGACTGATTTGCAAATGAATCATTCCCTACAGTGACATTTCTAATCATTTCGATTCAGACTGATTTGCAAAAGAATCATTCCCTACAGTGACATTTCTAATCATTTTGATTCAGACTGATTTGCAAATGAATCATTCCCTACAGTGACATTTCTAATCATTTTGATTCAGACTGATTTGCAAATGAATCATTCCCTACAGTGACATTTCTAATCATTTTGATTCAGACTGATTTGCAAATGAATCATTCCCTACAGTGACATTTCTAATTATTTTGGTTCAGACTGATTTGCAAATGAATCATTCCCTACAGTGACATTTCTAATTATTCTGGTTCAGACTGATTTGCAAATGAATCATTCCCTACAGTGACATTTCTAATTATTTTGGTTCAGACTGATTTGCAAATGAATCATTCCCTACAGTGACATTTCTAATTATTTTGATTCAGACCGATTTGCAAATGAATCATTCCCTACAGTGACATTTCTAATCATTTTGATTCAGACTGATTTGCAAATGAATCATTCCCTACAGTGACATTTCTAATCATTTTGATTCAGACTGATTTGCAAATGAATCATTCCCTACAGTGACATTTCTAATTATTCTGGTTCAGACTGATTCATCTGAGCATTGAATTCTCATTATTAAGTTTCTAATAATTTGTGATTGCTTGATAACAACCATTTTGATTCAGACTGATTCGCTGAAGAATCATTCAGATTCATTTCAAAGAACTGACTTTATGAGCGATGAATTCCTACAGTGACATTTCTAATCATTTGTGATTAGAGGACTTTTAACACATATTTTGATTCAGATTGATTCGTTAATGAATCAATCAGATTCATTTAAAAGAACTGACTTTTTGAGCAATGAATTCCCAGCATTAAGTTTCCATTTCTTTGTGATTGATAGGGATTTTAAAAACCACTTTGATCCAGACTGATTCGCGAATGAATCATTCTGAATCATTTAAAAGTACTGACTTGTTGAGTGATGTATTCTCACAGCGACATTTCTAATTTGTGATTACTGGATAAGGATTTTTATGGTCATTTTGATTCAGACTGATTCACTATTGAATCATTCAGATTCATTTCAAAGAACTGACTTTACGAGCGATGATTTCCTACAGTGACATTCCTAATCATTTGTGATTAGAGGATTTTTAACACATATTTTGATTCAGATTGATTTGTTAATGAATCAATCAGATTCAAAGAAAACAGCTGACATTTTTAGTTATTAATTGTGATGAGTGTATTCATTTGGCACTGCTATGTAAAGATTTTTAACAACCATTTTCATTCAGACTGATTCGCTAATGAATCATTCAGATTCATTTAAAAGAACTGACTTTATGAGTAATGATTTTCAACAGTGACATTTCTAATCATTTGTGATTGCGGGATAAGGATCAGACTGATTCGCTGAAAAGAATTTGACACAAAATAAAAATAAACTCACAAAATTAACATCACTATGGCTTGCAAGCATGCTTTACTCTACTAAAGCTCTTCAGAAGAACAATATCTAACTGATGAAATATTTGAGAGAAACCATAAAACTGCCTATATAAAAAAATGCAAAATGTCTACTCACTACAGAAAATTCCATGACTTTTCCAAACCTGGAAATTGCCATCATAATTACATGTCTGTGGAGAGCCACAGTTTAAATATAGAAATCTTAAAGATACAGGAGCAAAACTAGCATCTTTGAATCTAAAAATCAATGAGAGAACAGAAAAATGGTCACCAAAAATAAATAAATAAAGACTGGACGAATAATATAATATCCTGTCGCCATTTAGTCCAATTATTTTTTCAAAAATCCTGGGTTTTTTCGCCCCCTTTTTTGAACATCAAGGGTGAGCAATTGAATTTTTCCCTTTGGAAGGGGCAAAAAATATGAAAATGCTCCAAAAGTGAGCACCTCTACACAAATGTGAACAATTACAACTCAGACAAGAAGAAATCTGAATCTAAAAATGTAATACAGCAACAGTTGCAGCCGTTACTACCCACTCAAACACGTCAACAAATCCCTGACCAGTCGTACTAGCTGTCAGACGGTCAGACTTCATAAAAACGAGGTGTTAAGAACCAAGCGTACACAGATGTGCTCTTAAAAACAATCCATATGATCAAAAGCCTCTGCTGAACCGCACATTAACACATCTGTGTGCTGTGTCTACAACCACTGAGCATTAAACACCCATCAGCCTGTTCATCTCAACACACTGCTGTCACATAAACAGTTTCGTTCATATTCGGATGCATGGATTCAATGGAAGATTGAGATGGAGTCTTACCTGCTCAGATGACGATCAGGGTAGACATGCAAAAGAGAGAAACACAGAGAGTGTGCGGTTAGTGCTTGAGTCCTGAGACGAAGGTGAGACACACACCACATCAGCTCAACACTGCCCTCATCTGGACACGCAGCCCACATGAGGACCTCATTACATATGCAGGATTCACCGCAGTCATGTGCTACCTTTATATCGTAGAAATACATCTCATATCATCTGAAGAACGTATGAGTGGTGTGTTTCCATGTCCAAAAAAACCCAGTGGTATATTACTAGGGTGTTCTGAGTGGTTGTCTGGTTGTTGCTATGCGGTTGCTAGGTGGTTACTTACGAGTGTCTATTGTTATCTGGTCTGGGGTCCTTCAATGCAAGTCTATGCGATTTTATGCAAGGCTATTGCCTTTTCTTTCTTTTTTGTTCTTTTTTGAAAAGTGATTTACTGTCTGATGCAGAAATTCCTTTTGAATTTAATTGAAAGGAAATAGAATTCAAGTTAATTGAAATTCAAAGAAACTCTAAGATAATCTTAATGAACTAGAAGAGAAAAATGTGTCTTCAAACTTTGAATACGAATGGACGGAGAGACAGACGAAAGATATAGACAGACAGATAGACATAGACATAGACAGACAGGCACAGACAGATATAGAAACGCAGACAGACAGAGAGACACAGACAGAGACAGACAGAGACAGACAGACCAACAGATATAAACAGAAAGACCGACAGATATAGACGGACAGAGACAGACATATATGGACAGACAGACAGATATGGACAGACAGACAGATATAAACGGACAGAGACAGACAGATATGGACAGACAGATATAGACAGACAGATATAGACAGACAGAGACAGACAGAGAGACAGATATAGACAGATATAGACAGAAAGATATAGACAGACAGAGACAGACAGATATGGACAGACAGACAGATATAGACAGACAGACAGATATAGACAGACAGAGACAGACAGATATGGACAGATAGACAGATATGGACAGACAGACAGAGACAGACAGATATGGACAGACAGACAGATATGGACAGACAGACAGATATAGACAGACAGAGACAGACAGATATGGACAGATAGACAGATATAGACAGACAGAGACAGACAGATATGGACAGACAGGCACAGACAGATATAGAAACGCAGACAGACAGAGAGACACAGACAGAGACAGACAGAGACAGACAGACCAACAGATATAAACAGAAAGACCAACAGATATAGACGGACAGAGACAGACATATATGGACAGACAGACAGATATGGACAGACAGACAGACAGATATAGACATAGACAGACAGATATAGACAGACAGAGACAGATAGATATGGACAGACAGACAGATATAGACAGACAGACAGATATAGACAGACAGAGACAGACAGATATGGACAGACAGACAGATATAGACAGACAGAGACAGACAGATATGGACAGACAGACAGATATAGACAGACAGAGACAGATATGGACAGACAGGCAAACAGACATAGATATAGACAGACAGACAGATATAGACAGACAGATATGGACAGACAGACAGATATAGACAGAAAGATATAGACAGACAGACAGAGACAGACAGACAGACAGATATAGACAGAAAGATATAGACAGACAGACAGAGACAGACAGACAGACAGATATAGACAGACAGATATAGACAGACAGATATAGACAGACAGAGACAGATAGATATGGACAGACAGACAGATATAGACAGACAGACAGATATAGACAGACAGAGACAGACAGATATGGACAGACAGACAGATATAGACAGACAGACAGATATAGACAGACAGAGACAGACAGATATGGACAGACAGACAGAGACAGACAGATATGGACAGACAGACAGATATAGACAGACAGAGACAGACAGATATGGACAGACAGACAGATATAGACAGACAGAGACAGACAGATATGGACAGACAGACAGATATAGACAGACAGACAGATATAGACAGACAGATATAGACAGACAGATATAGACAGACAGAGAGACAGATATGGACAGACAGATATGGACAGACAGACAGACAGATATGGACAGACAGACAGACAGATATGGACAGACAGATATGGACAGACAGACAGATATGGACAGACAGATATGGACAGACAGACAGACAGATATGGACAGACAGACAGACAGATATGGACAGACAGATATAGACAGACAGACAGATATAGACAGACAGAGACAGACAGATATGGACAGACAGACAGATATAGACAGACAGAGACAGACAGATATGGACAGACAGACAGATATAGACAGACAGAGACAGACAGATATGGACAGACAGACAGATATAGACAGACAGAGACAGACAGATATGGACAGACAGACAGATATAGACAGACAGAGACAGACAGATATGGACAGACAGACAGATATAGACAGACAGAGACAGACAGATATGGACAGACAGACAGATATAGACAGACAGACAGATATAGACAGAGAGATATAGACAGACAGATATGGACAGACAGACAGATATAGACAGACAGAGACAGACAGAGACAGACAGGCAGACAGACAGACATAGATATAGACAGACAGAGACAGATAGATATGGACAGACAGAGACAGATAGATATGGACAGACAGAGACAGATAGATATGGACAGACAGAGAGACACAGACATAGACAGACAAACAGACAAAGACAGGCAGACAGACAGACATAGATATAGACAGACAGACAGACAACAGACAATTACACTCTGTAGCTGAAAGAGTAATAAAATTAAATATTTTAAATAAATATTTCAGAAGGGTCATTTTTACTGTCTTGATGGTGTTTTTGTTTGTCCTGGAGCAAAATAAAAAGATAAATGATTCCCTCTGGTGGACAAATGCGGTTATCACAGACAGATTTGATGGGAGTAAAAGTGTCAGAGTCTCTGCACACAATCAGATCAACATCTACTGTCAAAAAGGCTGTAAAACGGTTTAAAGACTGCACTTTATACTCTATGTATTGATGTGGACACAGCTTCATGCAAAGCAAAGACTTTCCAAAGGATTTACAGTGATGAACAACGTTCACAGCGTCTGATGATAGAAGGGTTACTGAACAGCCTGACCATGTGATCTCAAATGGGCGGCCAGCCTTATGTAGGATAAAAGAACACGTCACCGCAGTCTCAATCGAGTGTGAATTGAATAGTTTCTTCAGATGTAAATATGGAAAAATAACTCCTACTGTATTTCTTCCTGCCAGAAATGGAGTTCAAGAGACGACTGACTTATTAAGAAGAATAAATCATCAGAAATGTTCATGTGTGATGATTTCCTGCGGCGAACAGGTGGAGCGAGACTTGCTTAGTCACGACGGTGTAAATTCCGCTAAAAATGAGCCAACATCCTCCTCCACAGGTTTAGTCAAAAGATTACAGCACTTCTGCAGATGATTTGTAAGACCCTCCTATGATTTATGAATCACATTCATCCGTTTTCACACACTCAAAACAGCTTCACTGAATCAGTTCAACAGAATCGATCTGGGAGTTTGAATCGATTTATCTTCATCAACTATAAATCAAATGTTGAATAAAGAGAAGCTCAGTTCCTTTAGACAGACTGCACCAAAATCCTTCAACAGATAGACTCCTGTCAGAAAGACAACACACCAGACCCTGATGACACACACATTTCCCATCACACCCTGCAGACTGCAGAGAGAACAGCTGCTCGGGACACAGTCGAAATATGTGCCAAACTAATCAAGCTAAATGAGCTGTGTGCTCACAATACACAGCAATGCATGCAGGGACAGCAACACTACAGAGACACATCCATTCACGTTTTCTGTTTGCTTTTGATGAAAATCTTTTGTTCTCCTTGAAATGGCATAAAATTTTGTTAATATGCAAAATGACGAAAATGAGTGTAAAACATCTGTAACAGGTATATAATAATATACATATAATAAATAAAATATATACATATAATAAATAAAACATACTATTTAAATATACATACATACATACACGTATATATACAGTGTGTGTGTATATATATATATATATATATATATATATATATATATATATATATGGTCAGGCTGTGTGTGTGTGTGTATATATGTATGTATATATATGTGTATGTGTGTGTATATATATATATATATATATATATATATATATATACACACACATATATATATATATATATGTATATATGTGTGTGTGTATATATATATATATATATATATATATATATATATATATACATACATACATACATACATACACACATATACATATATATACACATACATATATACACACACACACACACACACTTATACATACATGTGTGTTTGTGCGTATATATAAATATATATTCACATGCACACATACATACACACACTGTATATATGTATATATTGTATGTATGTGGATATATATATATATATATATATATATATATATATATATATATATATATATATATATATATATACACACACACACATATATATATATACATACATATACACACACATATATATTACTAATATAAACTATTTATTTGTATTTATTTTGTAAACTACAATAATTTAATATGAATATATTTTTTACTATATAATTAATGTAATGCAAAATTAATATAATTAATTTATGAAAACAATAATAATGTCATTAATACAGTAATTTATAAAATATTTAATTTAAATGTGTCAAACAGATATTTACCAACAAAATATAACCGAAGAAACTGTAAAATGAAAATGCAACATACAGTGAGAATAATGAAGCATCAGCGACTGTCCAGAGATGATCTCAGCATGCTTTAGAGAATTTACATTTATACATTTTTGGGTATTGCATTACATGAATAGTGTTTTTTCATCATTCCTACAGGAAGTAGAGTGTGGTATGAATGATGATTGGCTGTGATAAGAATGCATGTGATGCTTCTCGCCTCATCAAGAGTGTCACTCTAATCAGCGTCAGCAAGGGCAAATCTATCTTTAGCATCTCTGAATCCATACATCATGCTTTTCTGATGTGGAGGACAGAGAGAAGACGGAGGAGAGAAGGTGAACCTCTCAACACCTGAGCATATGATCGCACACGCTGAGCCGACAATCAAAATGAAATTTCACTGACGGAAGACTGTGAAGTAAACGTTTTCTTCTTCAGAATAACATTAATCATGCGCAAAAAGACCAGGAAATGTGTATAAAGAAAGTAAACTGTCATTTTAAATAACGCTGATTGTGAATCTAGAGTCATTTACGGACTTTTCTGTCCAACCCAACCTGATCTCAGAGTATTCACATGAACATTTGTTTGCTTCAGGCTGTAATTCAGGCAGCCCTGGGCAGTTATAAGAAGATAAATGAGTTTAATACAGCAGTATATTGCATAGACATTACGTAACACTTTTTTCTCAGATGTTTAACTGTCAGCGGATTTGAAAATAATGGTTGAAATTAATAAGCAAGTCATTATAGATAAGGACATGCAGAACAGTCGATGTACAAATGATGCTTCTAGACTGTAGCTGCTGTACACTGTACTGGAAGAAGTATTATGTTGTCAAATGGCAAACCAAAAGTTGTGTCCCAAATCACACACTATACGTTGTGCACTTATACTTGTGCACAATGCAATTGTACACTATGCACTTACACGCTATGTACTTATATGATATGCACTTTTACATTATGCACTTATTTGCTATGCACTTGTAGGCCATGCACTTATACAGCAGTATACTGCATTATGCACTTGTAGGCCATGCACTTGTAGGCTATGCACTTATACAGCAGTATACTGCACTATGCACTTGTAGGCTATGCACTTGTAGGCTATGCACTTGTAGGCCATGCACTTATACAGCAGTATACTGCACTATACACTTGTAGACCATGCACTTATACAGCAGTATACTGCACTATACACTTGTAGGCTATGCACTTGTAGGCCAAGCACTTGTAGCCCATGCACTTATATAGCAGTATACTGCACTATGCACTTGTACGCTATGCACTTATACAGCAGTATACTGCACTATACACTTGTAGGTTATGCACTTGTAGGCCATGCACTTATACAGCAGTATACTGCACTATGCACTTGTAGACCATGCACTTATACAGCAGTATACTGCACTATACACTTGTAGGCCATGCACTTATACAGCAGTATACTGCACTATACACTTGTAGGCTATGCACTTGTAGGCCATGCACTTGTAGACCATGCACTTATACAGCAGTATACTGCACTATACACTTGTAGACCATGCACTTATACAGCAGTATACTGCACTATACACTTGTAGGCCATGCACTTGTAGGCCATGCACTTATACAGCAGTATACTGCACTATACACTTGTAGGCTATGCACTTATACAGCAGTATACTGCACTATGCACTTGTAGGCTATGCACTAGGCTATGCACTTACACACTATTTACTTGCACTTGTAGGCCATGCACTTATATAGCAGTATATACTGCACTATGCACTTGTAGGCCATGCACTTGTAGGCCATGCACTTGTATAGCAGTATACTGCACTATACACTTGTGGGCTATGCACTTGTAGGCCATGCACTTGTAGGCCATGCATTATGCACTTACACGCTATTTACTTGTAGGCTATGCACTTATATAGCAGTATACTGCACTATGCACTTGTAGGCCAAGCACTTGTAGCCCATGCACTTATATAGCAGTATACTGCACTATGCACTTGTAGGCCAAGCACTTGTAGCCCATGCACTTATATAGCAGTATACTGCACTATGCACTTATATGCTATGCACTTGTAGGCTATGTACTAATACAGAGGTATATTGCACTATGCACTTGTAGGCTATGCACTTATACAGCAGTATATTGTATTATGCATTTATACGCTATGCCAGGGGTGTCCAATCCTGCTCCTGGAGAGCCACTGTCCTGCAGAGTTTAGCTCCAACTTACCACAAAACACCTGCCTGGAAGTTTCATGTATGCCTAAAAACCTTGATTAGTTGGTTCAGGTGTGTTTAACTGGGGTTGGAGCTAAACTCTGCAGGACAGTGGCTCTCGAGGAGCAGGATTGGACACCCCTGCGCTATGCACTCGTACGCTATGCACTTATACACTATGTACTCAACCATGTAGTGCATGAATTTCTTAAGGTTATTTTGTCGTCCAACATCAGAGTCTGTTACTTTTAAGTATGCCACTTGAAATCACGTAATATCATTAAAAATGCCTTCAGGGTGTGAGGGTTAATGGTGAACAGAGAGCTTACAATACACTTATAAAGCTGGAATGATCGGGATCAGACGATCATGATGACAAGAAATCGGTAGTCGGTATGGCTACAAAAATCCTGCTTGGAGCATCCCTACAACATGTTACTGAAAACAAACTAGTACTCTAGCAGGGCTCCAGACTAACTTTTTCCACTGGTGTTGGCACTGGTGTACCAATTTTGGTCAGTGGTTCACCACAGCATTTTGGTTGGTCGTTTTTTTTTTTTTTTACAATTTAAAATAATAATGCTTGCTGCATTGAGTACTGAATTTGAATAATATATTAAATAATATTAATATTAATAATTATATTATATAAAATCACAGTGGCTGATGGCCGATAAATGGCTGAATATATATCTAATAATTAATATTTTATTTAATTTTTATGTAATAATTATATATATATTTATTATATTTTACCGTGAAAGCTGACTGAAGTTGAAAAACTGAAACACACAGATCGACACACACCGTTCGTTCACGCCGTTTACACACTTCAAAAATCTCACTTTTCATATTGAAATAAATCTGCATCGTCTAATAAATTGAAATTAGATATTATAATTTTAGATTTTTGTTTTTAATGATATAGATGTGTATGTGCTTTTGTTGTTTTTTTTAATGAAAAATAATAATAATTTTAAATTTAGCCTTTAATTAAATAATATAATATAATAAAAATAAAGTAAACAATGTACTTTACTTTTTTTTTTTTTTGGTTGTGTTGTTGTTTTGTTTTACAAAATAAACCAAACATTTTAGTGCATTCACATTTTGAGTCTATTTCATTTTTCCAGTCAGTTTGAGTTGCTGACAGACTAGCTGCGCGGACCGGCGCAGAGAACCGAAGCATGTTCACGTTACGCAATGTTACGACAATGAAGCAGCAATGATTGCGTTTTTGAAGCGCGCGACAGATTATGCTTTATATTAACAACTATTTGACATTATATTTGACATTAGCGCCTGGCAAAACATTCTCTCAAAAACTATGGAAAACTACCCTATTGCTGTGTAACTAACTGAAAACTACTTGCATTATCAACTGTGCGCTCATATCTCTCATGTGTCTGCTCATCATCCATTCTTTCCATCATCCAACCAATCGTTTCCTTTTTTTTTTTTTTTTTATTATTCAGCGATTTTTTTTTTTTTTTTTTATTTTTTTTCATGGCTTAATTCAAATTTTTTAACGTTTTCATCATCATTGTCGTTGCGCTTTCATTTCGCTCTCTAGCGGCTAATATATATAGTGTATTTACGGTTGATTTTTAGAACATTGTAGCCGTTCTCTCTTTCTCTCTTTTTGTCTCCAACGAGTGACGCAGGGACTTGGATAGCCCAGTCCGGCAGCCGCAGTTCGAATCTCTATCGCAAGCGAGCCCATAGGACGCTTAGGCGCCGTCCGCGCAAAGTGTTTAGATAAGAGTCAAATATTCAGATTCAGGATTCATTCATTTGTTATATTCATTTAAATATAATTTGTTAATTTAAAATGAAAAAAATACGGCGACAGGCAGCAGCTGCTGATACCTCGTTCTGTTACACACGCACGCGAATAACATGATGACATGTAACTCGCAAAATGCGACTATATACAAATATTTCTACAAACTATAAATTTTAAAAAAATTCGCATCGCAAAATTTTGGTCGCAGTCTGGAGTCTAGGCACACAGTTTCTCTCTCCTAAGGGTTCATAACACAGTTTTCAGTAGATTAATGAACGTGTAAGTGGATAAATGTGTGCATTCAGGAGCAGGGCGCATTTCATTCCTGAGGCGGTGACACTACAGCGCTCCGGCACGGAGGGAGGTCAGCATCGGGCGGCGAGGTTAATATCAGCTCAGAGCCCCGAAACGCAACCGGTGACTGATTTAGTTCATTTGCTCCATTGTGTGCGGATCGGCGAACGGTCTCGTGAAACGTGGGCAGATTCCCGGAAAACCTGAGGAACGAGAGCACTCGCTCTCCGCTCAGGCAACAAAATAACGAAACAAAAATATTAATAACCATAATGCCATATGTAATTGTTCTCATTCTCCTTCAGATCCATTCTCATTCCTCTTGGTTCCGAGATGCCGAGAGAAATCCTGTCAGTTCATAACTGATTCAATCTTTCATCCGACTGTTTTAACAGAGCAGTTACGGGAAATTGGATCCGTCTGTGGGCTCGCAGTACCAGACGCTCTGTTATTACGCCGATAAAGTGGCTTAATCATAACACTGAGAATCATTATTATCAGATTATGATTAGAGTACAATCATCTCTGATGACCATCCCCGTGGAAAGCTAAAATGATTATGTTACGTAAATATGTTTAATATGGATCGGTTTATACAATTTATCACATGATTTTATCTTAAACGCCTCTAATGTCACTTAAATGAGCACTGAGTGGATTGTTGTAATGCAAGAAACAGACATGCAAAATGCCCACGTAGTTGGAGAATGTCCCAATTCCATCCTCCATCCTTTATAATGTCAATGAAAAGTCCTAAAATACAGAGCAGCAGCTGGATGGGAAGCAGAAGAAGAAACGGATCTGTAAACATGCTCTTGTAAGATAAACGTCATCTCTTTGCTGTGTTGTTTACAAAGGAAAAGCCTGCAGAGTGGTCTTACCTCATCCGCACATGTGTTGACTAGTTAAGAGTGTGTAAATGTGGGTGTGGACCGACCCACAGCTCTGGGATTACAAACTTGGCTTGTGCGTTAAAAACAGCACGGCGCGTTCTTCTGCTCACACACGTGGAGAGCAGAGCAAACATCTAGAGCATGAAATCTGGGTGACGGTTAAACGAATGCAAAAACAACACTACGAAGTTACTGTGAATCACGGAGTAGACATTCAACTAACAAAGACACTCACGGTTCTCTAATTACAGGAGTAAGAAAAGTTTACAAGACTAATCAAATGACATGAAACAACTAGGAACGCGTCAAGATGGCTGACTAGTAACAAGTTAACGAGTGAGTTTACCCAGCTGTTTACCACCGGGAATTAAGATCGGATCACAAGTTGACGAGAGAGACACACTCCTGTTACACCTGGTGTTTTTATTCGTCTCTTTTGTCCACTTTCAACCACTGACTTCTCCGAGGGGAGGGTCTATAGGTGGGTAAATGTATGGGATTTTTGGACAAAATAAGCTCACAAATAATAATAATAATAATAATAATAATAATAATAATAGTCGATTTTTTCAGTGCATTTTCCAGTTAAATATTACAGTGGCAAATGGATTCTTATTTTGTTTTTTCATTTTTATTGATTCTTTTTTTAATTTAGTTTTTACTTTGCATGAGTAGCAATAATAATAATAATAATATTCATTTATTATAAATTAATATTTGATTTTTTAAAATTTATTTTATAGTGAAACAACAGTATTATTTCTTATTTTGTTGCTATTTAGTATTTTGTATGTTTTAATTAAATAAAGTAATTTAATTATGTCATACTGGCTGGTTGCTTAGGTGTTTCTAGGATATCCTGAGTAGTTGCTATGGTTTTTACTGGTTGCTTTTGGGTGGACAACCAGTCAAACCTCTGGTCTGGTCCTAAGCATTGTATTTTTAACATTAAATATCAAAATACCAGTCAAATAGTCAAAATACATCTTAAGAATCTTAAAAAAAAAAAGATTAGTTAGGGTTAAAGGGCATCCTTAAGACTGGCTAGTCTACAAAATATGTAGTTTTGCAAATCTATTTCCAAATTTGAACCTACAAGCTCTTTATCACCAGCCCAGATGCTTAACAACAACGATGTATGACCATTTACTCTATATATCAGCTTTAAGCATTTGCTTTAGCCGTCCGATACAAGAAGAGAGATGTTACAGCCGCCCCTTCAAAGGAAGAGAATAATGTCTTCATCCCTCTTCCAGGCCGTTATGTAAGACAGGGATCGCAAGCGTCGACTCCTCCACAAACTCGCGCACAGGTGACAAACGACGTGCAGATGCAGACCAGCGTTTAGCGAAGAGAAAAATTCCCATTTCGCCCGTCCTCAAACGCGCAGCGCTCTCGTTCCCCAAAGCGTTCTCCTTCCGTCTTCGGCGTTTCCCGCCCATTAGCATCGCTTGATTAATCATATCTGTGAGACGCCGCGGTAGCAGACAGCAGGACGGATGGAAACGCACCTGTTGAGTGACGGAGCATCCGTATGAAGATGGTGGTGCAGGAATGAACATGGTGCAAGGTCGTTTCGCACGGCATCGCAAACATGAAACTGAAAGCGCATTAGCGTTTGGACTGAAGTCATGGACTGTTCGGCTCCAGAGGGGACGAGTCCGCCTGTTCCTCCATGAATAAGACATGGAGACAAATGTTCTCACATTCAGCCCTGCCAGAGCAGACTCCGGCTCCAATGACTCATCAGAATCAGACTCATGTTGGACAGATACAGGGCTCTTAATGGCCACTGATGATGCCAGTATCTAGAAGGTGAATGATGGCCAATACAGTTTAATAGTTGCAAATATGCAGAATAACGCTTAGTTTTCTTTGTTGAGGAAACCCTCTGTAACAAAGTTCGTAAATATGGGAAGAAGGAGGCGGGAACCGGCGAACATTCAACGTATTTAATAAACAAATAAACTTACAATGAAACAAAAAGTATAAGGGCGGCAGTTCCTCACGGCGACTGCCGCCCACACAAACCAAATAAAACACAACATAAAATCCAGGCCTGGTCCTCTCTCGTCCTCCACTGTCGTCGCTCCTCCTTTATGCTTCCGGAGCTCCTCCGTGGGAGATACGAGACCGGTGCGCCGAGCACCTGAAGCTCGTTAACTCTCGCGTCACCGGCCTCGCGCCGTTCCCCCACGGCTCTCGCCCGCCCTGCTCGTCACACCCTCATTATTAGTACTGACCATCTAAACGCAACCAGACAAAACATCATAGCAACTCTCCAGTATGCCCTAGAAACTCCTTAATAACCAGCCAAAACACCCTAGCAACCACCCAAGATGCCTTAGAAACCCCTAAACAACCAGCCAAAACACCCTAACAACCACCAGAATGCACTAGAATCATGCCTAAACACTCTAGCAACCACACAAAATGCCCTCGAAACCATATAGTAACCAGCCAAAATACCGTAGCAACCACCCAGAATACCCTAGAAACCACGTACTGAAGCAACCAGTGAAACCTGGCTAAAAACCACCAGAATGCCCTACAACGTGCCTAAACACTCTAGCAACCACGCAAAATGCCCTAGAAACCATACTGTAGCAACAAGTCAAATCTTGCTAAAGACCACCAGAATGCCCTAGCAACTCACCTGAAAACCATAGCAACCACTCAGAATGCTCTAGAAACCACAGGTTAGAGAAACTAGCCAAAACACCCTAGCAACCACCCAGAATTCCCTAGAAACCCACCTAAACACCATAGAAACCACTCAGAATGTCCAAGAAACCAGCCAAATCTTCCTAGTAACCAGCCAAAACACCCTAGCAACTACCAAGAATGCCCTAGAAACCACTGAAGACTAACAATTTTTCAGAGTTTCAGAGAGTCAGCTAAGGCATAACATTCTGTTGGTACACTGAAAATATAAAAGGTAAAAAATTTAGATGAACCACGAGTCTTCTAATCTGATCAATAATGATAAGTTTTATACCTTTTTATAGCACTTTTCTCAACACTCAAAGCGCTGGACATATGGAAGGGGGAATCTCCTCAACCACCACCAATGAGCAGAATCCACCTGGAAGATGCGCCCACCGCACACCAGCTTATTGGTGGAGGAGACAGAGTGATGAAGACAATCAGTGTATATGGGGATGTTTAGAGGCTGTGATGATGGACAGGGGTCTAATGGGCAATTTTGACCAGGATTGCCGGGGTTAAACCCCTACTCTTTTTCGAAGCACAGCATGGGATTTTTAATGACCACAGAGAGTCAGGACCTCGGGTGCTTTTTTTTGTGGATAGTATAGTGTCTCCATCACTATACTAGCCTCACCAACGCCTCTTACAGGAGCAACTCAGTTTCCCGTCCAGGCTCAATCCTGCTTAGCTTCAATGGGCACAAGGGTAATAGCTGCTGGTTCAAAAATCAACAGATTAGTCTGATATATCGTCCCGACACTAGTCCATAAGCATGTGCAATTGCACAGAGCTACAAGAGTCCCCCTGGATTTGTAAATCCAACAGACCTGAGGACAAACAGAAGCTGCACAATACAAGCGGCACAAATGCAGCAGCAGGGGGCGCCGGTCAAAAGAGCTCCTTCACGGCCATCAACTTGCTGTGCAAATGATTAATACGCAGCTTTATTCTTATTTACCCTGTAAAAGATTAGGTAAATAAAGAGAAATCGAGCAACAGCTTATGCAAGAAGCGCAATGAGCGAAGTAAGACGGAGCTGTCTGGAGGAACAACAAAGGACTGAGGACATCCTCAGCATCTCTGAACCGCTGTCACGGACTCAAAGACACTGAGAACCATCTCGGTCTGTTTTCAGAGGCAGTCTGTTCGGTATAGAATCCAGAGTGCTTTTCTAATTTAACACAGGATATATATATAGACGAGCACGTCTCGTCTCTCCTTTCAGTGAGATTCCTCAAGCTAAGAAAGCCTGCAAGACACGTACACACAATAACTCATGCAAAGACATATAAACATGTCTAGACGTATTTTGAAAGCGTTGCGAGCAGGTTGAGCGAGTGCGAAGGTTTCACAACCACTCCCGGGTAACTAGAGGACGGAAAAATCCACGTAAACAACAGAATGAAAGGGCACGAATCCAAAGCGAGGGCTCCCTCGTTCTCGCCACCACAACAATGGACGTGTTTCTATGACACAGCAGTGCTGACAAATCCACTTTTGAAAAGCCACGGCGGAGCGTTCCAAAATCACCCCACCGCCCTTCAGGAATGTGACAGCAGTCGGCAAAGCGTCCCCAGCTGGAAACGTGACAACGGCCCTCGAACTACCAGCCAATCGCACCAAAGTGGCGAGGCGTGCTACACATGTGGGAGGGGTGAAAGCCCTCGATGGAAACAATAAATATACACAAATTGAAGAGCACTGCAGGGGATGCTGGGACTAAAACACAGACAGATTTAACATTGAGTGATATTGGAGAAATGTCTTATATACGTTTCAAATCTGAACGTATACATACATATATATACACAACACACACACATATATATATACATATATATATATATATATATATATATATATATACACATACATACATGCATATATATATATATACATATTTATACACATATATACATATATATATATATATACACACATACATACATACATATATACACACACACTCACATACATATACACATTTACATACATGCATACATATACATACATATATAGACATTTATATTTAAAATCTGAACGTATACATACATATACACACAACACACACATATGAATAATGTTATTTTATAAAATTTTATTTAATAGTTTAATATAAATGTTATACACCAACATTCAGAAGCCTGCATTTATTTTATTAAATTAAATAAATGTAAAAAAAAAAAAAACAGTATAATAATTTTAAAAATAATTTAACATTTAATATTTTTTAACATTTTAAAATGTGAAATTTAGCTATTTTATTGCTTAATATTTTTGTGGAAACCCATGTTTTTGATATTATAAAGTTTTAATGGAAATATTGTAAAATTAAAATGACTTTACTGTTACTTTTGCATCAGTTTGATTCATTCTTGCTGAGGAAAAGAAATTTTTTTAATAAATATTTTAAAGAAAAATCGCATACTTTGCAGAATTGTCTGTAACTTGGTTTGATATTTTGTTATACTGTGACACGTAATCAAGCGTGACTTGTGTTTCCAAATACTTTCTGGGACAACTATAAATAATTTAATATGAAAAATAATGAGAAAAACAGGTGCTTTTCAAATGTAGGAATAAGAAACACAGAAGGTCCCCAGTGGATGTTTCAAAGATCAAACAGACGCTAAACTACTAATTTCATGTTCCGTTCGTGACAAAGATAGAATTTACGATCTGAACGCCACCTAAAAACGTCATTTTCAGCCTCAGTTTAATTATGGCGGATCCTAAGTGTGATTGACTGAATGTTAAAGGTATGATTTGGTTTGCTCACACTGTACTGTTGATGAGTAACAGCGATAAAGCTTGCAGAAAAATACTACTTGTGCCAAGCGCTGGGCCGAAGCTCTGAGCCTAATTGTGCATATCTGAATTACAGCCATTTAGGAGTAGAAAAAGAAGAGGTAAAAGACTATCACAGTCATTCAAGGACAAACAAAGACAGCGTACTCGCATGTGAAAGCAAGGGATGACATGAAATAAACATTTTCTTCTGCACACACACACACACACGATTGCTAAAGCGGAAGGAGTGTTGAATATTAAATACCTCACAAGGGAGGCCGTGATCACTCCTTCAGCAGTATGAATAGAGGAACTATTAGCGTAATGAGGGTTAAGAGGACATATTTACACTTTAAAGCATCTTATTTTCCCCCCTGAAGTCCATTTAGAAGGTTAGTCGAGGTTTCAGGCACCAAAAAAACAATCAAAAACAATTTAGTTCTCCTGACCATTATAAATACACAGACTGTCTTTGCTGCTGTATATAGAAATGGGTGAGACAGCTAGAAAGAAATCACTTAAAATGTATGTAAATGTATGTATTTGTTGTGAAAAGACTTAAAAGGGATTTCCCCCCCTGATCAGATTAGCTGTTATTGCAACCAAAAAGTCATTACAGCCAATTAGATTCAAAATATTTAATGCAAGAAGCAAAATAATCACTACAAACTATGAATTTATAATCAAAACTCTTTAAAAATAATCATGGCATGTTTTTTCTAATACTAAAGCACTAATGGAAATGATCGTTTTGAAACGAACTTTTGCAATCAATTTGACCCTTCGCAAAGACCTTAGTTACTGTTGCTGTGTTCGCTCACGCCACACATCATGTTCTCACGCAGTGAACAAATATATATATACAAAGAGGACACTGACAACGTATGAAACGGTTTCATATTTAAAATATTGTAATTTTTTAAAGAATTTTAATCAATAAATAGCGTCTAGTGTCATGAAGCGATCATCTCTTCATTCTAGTTCATTTATAGCATCAAATAAACATGAATGAACATCAGAAGGAATGTTGTTTCAAGCGCGGAAAGACGTGAGGACGCACAATTCAAGTTCAAGTTCACCAACGTTAATCTACTAACTCCCCTGACCGCTTTGTCAGATAAAATGGCGGATTCGGGGTTATGATTGGTCAGATCGCCTGTCAATCAAACTGTTCGCTGAAACTGAATCAAACTCCGACACATTTTTTTGCTACTGCAAAGTTAAACAATGTTATTACGCCAAAATAACTGCTTACATAATCTAAAAATGTCATATATAATCGCCCAGCCCTACGTGTAGACCTGCGTTTTGATTGTAGTTCACACTGGGGCTGCGTTTCCAAGTTTCGTTGAATTCTGTTGGTAATGCCGGAACTTGCATCCATAGCTGGCTTTGGGAAACGTGCCCGAGGACAGCAGAAGATTGAACACTAAAACAGCTTTATCTATGATACACGTCCTTTAATAAAAAAAAGCCCCTGGCAAGAGTGATTCTCAGACTGTATAGTGTCTGCTTGCCAAGATCAGTCCTAGAATGGACACGTGTGTCTCTCTCTACGCCCGTCTTCAGTCCCACAACACATGGGCACAGAACAGGGCAGCTGGGATGCTATTGCCGAGGCCCACGGGCCCCCAAAGGCTCCGATCTATGGCCTGTGACTGCCGTGTCTCTCATGTGCGGCGCGCTGTGCCACGTTCCCTCCAGCCGAGTCCATCTGTTGCCGCAGGCTCTGTGTGATCTGGTACCGTGCACAGCCTTCTGCTAACGCCCGCAACAACACACAACTTTCTCTCGATTTAATCACCCATGTTGCTTTGTTCCTCTGCTGGCTTTGTTAAAAAATAATCTGCTTTTTACAATAGTATGATCACATTTAACACGTTTTATATTTATGCAATGTTATGCTTTTTTTTTTTTTAAATTAAAACCATGATACACTTCCATTCAAAAAGCTTATTATAAATTAGCACTTTAATTCAGGAAGGATGTATTAAATTGATCAAAAGTGAAAGAAAAGTTCCATTTATAATACAAATTTTAATTTCAAATAAATGTTGTGCTTTTATTTTAGCAAATTAAAAGATTGTTTTTTTTAAAAATGTATCAGGGTTTCCACAATAATATGAAGCAGCGCGACTGTTTTCAACATTGATAGTAATCAGAAATGTTTTTTGAGCATCAAATCATCATATCAGAATGATTTCTGAAGGATCATGTGACTCTGAAGACTGGAGTAATGATGCTGAAAATTCAGCTTTGATCACTGGATATAAATTACAATTTAAAATATATTCAAATAGAAAATGGTTCTTTTAAATTGTAATAATATTCTGGTTTTTACTGTATTTTTGATCAAATAAATGCAGCCTTGTTGAGCATTAGAGACTCTCTCTCTGAAAAAAGAAATGCAATTGTTCCAAACTTTCAAAAGCTCAAACTGATTCAATTATATGAATCGAACCTATGAACTCAGGACAATGAGTTTATTACGAAATCTAACGCATAGTATGTTTACACGACAATGACGTACTAAAAACGAATGTTTCAAGTGCAGATGAGACAACGTTTTCAAAATGATCCCCGTTCACTTAGATCCGCAAAAACGACAAATATAAAAGCGACTGTATTCTGCTGTCAGGCCAGTAGATGGCGATGTTAGTTTGTAAAGAAACACTACACGGCTATAAACGAGCAAAAAAAAAAACATTTTTGTAGTTTTACACAGAGACAATAAAACCAGCACTTCGAACACCTTTTTTTCCAAACTTTGCATTTCCAGGCCCCCAAAACACCAGTGTCGTTTAAATGAACGGCCAAAACGTTTATATATATATATAAAAAAATAATAATAATATAAAATTTCAGTCGAAATTGGTTGTGTAAACAGCCTCTAAGAAGTGCAATAAAATCCACTCAATATTATTGCAATGTACACAATTAACGTTCTCCGACACAGAATTGGCACCCTAATATGTTGAATATCCCAGCGTGATTGGGCAGGGAACCAGAACAGCCTCATTTTGCTGTTGTGAAAACTCTGTCTTTTTTGCCAAAGTCATTTGCATTAGCTGTGGAAAGCATTAATCCCTTTAGTCTTCAAAGGCCGGATCCAGGTCCCAGACCTCCTCCATGCCGTTCCACTGATGCTGCCCGTCGCTCCGCTCCCAATGCAACGTGAAATCCTTAAAAAAAAAACTCTATTTTCTCTTTCCATGCCATTTTCCTCTCGGCCGGGGCCTCGGGGGCTCCGATGGGGACCGTCAGGACGCCCACACACAGACCACACACGCACGTCAGCAGCAATCACCTTCAAACAGCAATGCAAACCTGCATAAACGTCACTGAGACTCAGAGATGTACCGCTGGGAAGGACGCCGCTGAATATGGATGCCAGTCAGGATGACGGCTGATATTTGTCAATGAATTCATACATATAAAACTCTTCAAACGACTAAGTGACAATCTGTTGTTAACACTCAAACCTGGAAGCGACAACGATGAAGAGTTCGATATGTACTCCAAAAACAGCCCTGAGTTGTGCCGCCCCCAAAGGAGGTCACCGCTGAGGTACTTACACCTGCGCCGGCGGGCCTTTTTTAGCATTTGAGGTCTGGATTTATAGCGGTTTTGGTATTCAGTGAAGATTCCAGATCCACATCTACAAAATCACCAGGTGAAACTAGTGGTGCTGCAAACTTTTACGACACTTTTGAGTAACAAAAAAAAAGCAGAACTAATTTCACTTCTACTGTATTGATGCATTTGCAGGTATTTAAATAAAAATTATATATAAAAATATTTATATAGAAAATTGCAAAAGTGCACACAGCCTGGCCAAGGGAGATGAATAAATAAATTATTGATTATTTTTATAGCATAAAAAAAATGTATTATTACTATTTTAATTTTATGCTTTGTATTTTCCAGCAATTTTCTCATTATTTTTTAATTGTGATTCTCATGAATGTAACTGTATATTACATTGTTCTATGATTATTTTTAATTATTATTAAATGCAGTACAACAAATGATAACATCATGCGTACATAACTTAAAATATGTATTTTTGATAACACTATTTTAAAGTGTCTTATTACACATTACATGAGCTTACAATTGTAATATATATAAATTATGCATAATTACATCCAACTAAACTAATATAACTCTACAGTAAGTACATTATTATATTACATAATATTACATATATACATAATATTACATTAATATTACAAAGAACTTGCATGTATAATTAAACTGAAACAAGGACACCTTAAAATAAAGTACAACCATATTTTTTTAAGACCTAATAGCCTTTAAAATATTTATGTATTCAAAATGATAACTTTACATTAACATTGATATATTAAAACTCTTACTAATAAACATTTTAGCCCAAAAAAACAAAGGGAAGAAAATTAAAAACGAAGAAAGAGCAAGAATTTCATTCTGGCTCCTTGTAAGTAGATAAGTTGTTTTTCTTTCTAATGTCTCTACTAGTCTGTTTTGCTTAAGTCTTTCTTGTAGCTAATTGGTACAAATGAAGACTGATCTTTTATCACTTGCACCTGCCCGTAGTCAGACGAACTTTTACAAAGGACTCAGCTAGAACATTAGTGCAAATCTCTGGTCACTCAGGCACAGAAAACAGAGCTGAGCTTAGCAAAATGGAGCGTAACGGAGATGGATAGTCAGGGCTTCTGAAAGAGACACACCTCAGCAAGGGCGACACAGGCTAGACCTAATCCTTCAACCACTATTAGTCTCTTTCTGCCGCCGTTCCACTTTAGTCTGACCTCGCTGCAAGCGAAACAATGACCTCATGTGGCATTAGTTCACTCTGGAGTCAAACAAGGCATTTTTAGGAGCAGTTTCACAGTGTTTCACCCTGTCATGATGGCAAACATCTGAAAACATATCCAATGCCACCTACAGTTTGACATCCTTGATTATGATCTCACCTTTTTAACTTTAGTTAGTGTGTAATGTTGCTGTTTGAGCAGAAACAACATCTGCAAAGTTACGACGCTCAAAGTTCAAAGCATAGAGAGATATTGTCTTTTACAGGGACTACGATGAGCTTCTTCACGGGTTGGTGACATCACAAACCTCAATTTGCATAAACCCCGCCCCCGAGAACACTCAACAAAGGGGGTGAGGTCATGTTGGGCTGTTCAGAAACATCTAAAAGTTGGAATTTCTTCCTGAGTCTCTCCATCAGTGTCGAATTCTCCAGCATTGTTGTTGTTGAGCTGTTAAAGCTCTTCTGGAAAGGGGGCGGGGAGCAGCAGCTCATTTGCATTTAAAGGGACACACACAAAAATGGCGTGTTTTTGCTCACAGCCAAATTTAACAAGCTCTAATAAATGATCTGTGGGGGATTTTGAGCTGAAACTCATTCTGAAGACACCAGAGACCATTACATCTTGTGAAACGAGCATTATAGGTCCCCTTTAAGAAGAATACATATTCCTTATAGTTTCATTTAACATGAGCTCATGAAAATGAACTGATAAAACTGATGAAATCTTCAATGTCGCTTTGGTCTTAGGAACAATAAGTCAAGAACAATTGGTCTAAGGAATAATACAAATTGAAAAAAAAGCTAACAATTAGCATTCGAACTTCAAATCCTCCGACATAATTTGCATAGATCTACATCAATTCAAAACACTAAAAGGAAACAAATGTTTGTATATAAAATAAATGAGATGTGACATGCTAAACATATTTGCACTTTTTTTTTTTATTAATTAATTAGACCAGCGTGACATACTACTAACAGTTTTTGTTATCATTTTGAATGACATGCTTTTGATTTTCACACAAAAATCAGTCTGCAGCCTTTGGGAAGCTGGGAAAGTCTCGTTTTTTTAAAGCGGTTCACACATTGGCAGGAAAGAAATTAATACATGAAAATTCTTACATATAGTCCCTTTAAAGAAACAAAGCTTGTTGTCACTAATCCAACAGATCCCAGTGTCATTTGGAGTAGAGAAGAGCATTCCTGTTAAAGTGAAGTGACCATGTAATCCCAGTTTCAATAGAGTAACGTGCTGCATTCAGTCCATAACCTGCCACTCCGCCAGCCCTTTCCATACAACACAAGCACAGAGGCCTGACAGGTGACCCGTGTCAAAGAGCGAGGCTTCCTGCAAACAACAGACGCACTAAAGGTTAACATGTTTGCATTCTGTGATTTGGAAACAGGCTCTTCCTGCCAGGCGAGATTTATGCGCTGCTGCAGGTTCAGCTCCGGAATTCAAAGAGACTAAATTAGAGTTTTTCTTGCGATGCAGCTGGCCAAGATGCGCTGCCATCAAGACAAATGACAGATCTGGATAAAATCACACGTAATCCACAGCGCTGGGAATGTGTTCGTAAACCGGAATGATGCGACCAATACGGCTGCATTTCCACCATGGGAAAAACTCCTTCACACTCACACAGATCAGAGATGTTTCTATTGACATCAGCACAACATCTACCTAAACCGTTTCAGAAGGAAAATATTACGCATTTAAGGTTCACAGTGTAATCGGGATGCGATGTTTTTGGCTATTTTGGATAATTACTTTCATGTTACGTCATATAACCGATAAATGACTGATATTTTAAATATTACATGTAAATATTTTGTAATGTAATCAGGCTAAATTTTGGCTATTGTGGATGAATGACAATTACTTCCATGTTATGGCAGATAATCTATAAATCCTTTTCTCAATTATTACTATTAATTAATGCTTTAGTTCTATACTTTTTGTCTATTTAAATTAAAAGTAAAACATCAATCATTTTAATGCAACAATGTAAACAAATTACTAATGGATATTCATTTTTAGATTTGCAAAACAGTGTTTAGTTATTCAAATAAATTTAATTGAGCATCAGATGACGGAAAATGTCATCAAAATATAAAAATCAATTAATATTAAACATTACATTTAATTAATTAAAAATCTGATATCATGTGATGAGGTACATTAAAAAAAAAAAAACTATTATCGGCTGATAACCGATATATACACGTCTCAATACGTAGATAATTATTTCATAAAAATGTTAAAAATTTTGGAAAATATTAAGTATGTATTTCTTATAATGTAATAGGAATGCAAGGATATTAAAATCTGGCAAATTTGGATATGCAATAATTTCATCAACTCTCATGTTATGGCAGATAACCGATAACCTTTAATTAATCATTTATATTAATTGCATTAATTCTGTTTTTTGTCTATAACTTAGAAGTAAATCAAACTGTAATCAATTGTTTTAAATGTAACAATGTTAAAAAATACAAATGGCTATTAATTTTGAGGTTTGCTAAATAGTTTCTACTTCATTTAAATAACTGACAAAATGACAAATGAAATCAAAATGTAAAATTGCAATTAACTTTACCAATTCCATTTAATTAACAATTAAAAATCCGATATCATCTAATAAGATACATAATAGATACGTAATACCGATATACAAGGCCATTCCTGCAACATAAATAATTATTTCTTGCTTCGTTACTCATAACAGAAGTAGTTGTTCATAATAAGGTGACAAAAATAATTGATAATTCCCACATTGTGTATCAAATAAGCAATTGGTAATTTAGCAGATACTTTTATAAAACAAACAGAGACAAAAAGTACTGGGACAATTTATAGTTGTAAGTGAAATTACATTGGCGGCAGTTACTTTACTTCAGGAGAATTGACTGCTGAACCACTTGGTTATTAAATGACATTTGGACTCTTTAAAGTGGCACTTTAGCACTTTTTGGGATCACTGATAAAAAGCCAGACCATGTGCTGTCAAACAAGACAAAATCTCAAATTAAACTGGGCAGTAAGGGGTAAAAAGGAGCTGAACCAGCATCTCTTTCACTCTATGAACATACAGAAGGGTGCAGCCGCAGGGGTCAAAGCAATTACTGTAAGTACAGGAAGAGGAGGGACGGCAAAAAAAAAACGAGTGTATGCGTGCGTGTCCTCGTAATTTAGCAGCGAATACTTTCTCTGCCCCAGTCCGCCCGGGCCGCTGCTATTCTATTAGCGTGGCAGGATAAGGAGGACGGGCTCATCAATCCCGAGACTTTAATTGAGCTGGCTTCTCTCGGGCAGAATAATTAAAAGACGGGGGGGGAAAAACAGCGAGAGGTTCTTCACAAGGCAGGATGGAGGGGTGAAGATGACAAAAAAGCCCAGATGAAGGTGATGGATCGGGCCGGCAGAGTGCTGGGATTCGAGGTCATAAATAAGGAGCACTGCTGGGCCACGCTGATTAGAAAGCCAGATTCCCAGACTGCGTCGATCGGGGAAAATGGAAAAGCGTCTGAGGCCGAGGAGCCACTGGAGAAGAGGAATTGCTGGTTGAAGCTCCCAGGAATTTAAATGACGGCGCCGCACGCGTCTGTCATTCAGCCCAAGACACCATCCGCCGAGGCCCACACACAAACACAAACACATCGAAGCGGCGTCTGAAAGCGAGTTATTTTGACGTGAATCAGATTTCTCCTCCGCACAAGCTTTATAATACTCGGCTGCCAGAGTCGTGCCATCCGAAGAGACGGATATGTGAGGCGCAATCTAATGAGCAGATAAAAGCTTGACGCGTCGGGGAAAGCAGACGCTGAGCGAGGTGTACCTCGCCGGGACACACCGCTTATTTTCCCTCCATCTTCTCCTGCCTATTGCCATTTCTAGGGATTTCCAAACCCTCGATCTGTTTACAAAAGCTTCAGACGTACAACAAAATAACACTTGCCTGGGTTTCCACCCATGCATTATGTAATAATCACTAGGGATGGGACGAGATCTCGTGCCTCGATATTGCCATGCAGGAGCGTGAGGATGAAATTAAGATAGAATATGTCACCGCTACGCCTCCACTGCAGAAATAAAAACCCTTCGCTTCAATTCCATCCAGCTCGTCCAACACGAGCTGCAGAGTCGTACGTAGTGCAGCAGGAATCACTGATCACGTGACGAGATGACTGACGAGACCATGGCGGAGGATTCGTTGCACAACAGAGCCTGACAAATCTTTTATCATGTAGCGCCGCCGCTCCCAATTCAGAGTACGCACGACATAGAAAGAGAAAGTAAAACGCGAACGCACATTCAAACCGCATTTTGAAAGCGGCTCCCTGATGCAGGCAAATATCTCCCAATATGAAAGCTATCTGAGGCTGGGCTGTGTAGTTGTGAGACTAAACCTCTATTGGATGGGACTAGTTTTCTAAACGATTCTTATCACTCGGCTTCTGTGATTTCATGTACCAAGTGAGGCGGGACTAAAATCTCTGTTTTTGGTGGGAGCGTGTGTTTTCTAGACGTGGGCGTTACAGTGGGCGTCATGTGCATCACATATGACGCATATGTCTTCTAATTTATTATAAAACCCTATTTAAGTAAACTTCACAAGCTTTTAGGTGACTCGTTATAATAAACTTGCATAAGTGAGCAGAGAAATCTAGACGAGTATCTTACTCTTACCTGACACTGATATTAAAAAGGGCAGTCTTCGCAGTTTCCGCGATTTAGCTGCATTTATTGATTATATATGTTATTTTTTCATCCGATACCATCTATATTGAAACTAAATAAAAGCATGCCGAAGATTAGTGCGAAAACGGTAGCTCAGGCAGGTCAGAAATACATGAGGAAAGGCGTTAGAATCAACAGACATTCGCATTCGGACGGGATTAGATCTCTCAGAGGAATGAAAAAACAGGCAATTTGCCCTGGAATTTTTTTATAGAGTTCGTGTGAGAAAAACACTGACGTGGCAGATTCGGAATGGCTTAAAATCGTAAAGTACTTATCACAAAGTATCTGTGAAACATGAATTTCTCTAAAGTCACCCTCCAGTCCGAATAGGGCTTAAAAGAAAACTGTTATTATATTATATAACTGTATGTATTATTATTTTTTATTTTTTTTTACTGTTTTTATTTCTATGACCAATTTGTGGAAAGGAGTTCAGTTAGGAGGTCAAAAGTTGTAGGAGCTCATAAATCATGTACCGTAAGATCTGAAGAGACTCGCATGAAATCATACCGTTGAGTTTGTGGCAAAATGCTTGAGTATTGTTGTCGTTTACTGCATATGATAATTCCTACTCAAGTAGAACAGAAATGACAGTGACTACAAAATGATTAGTTAAAATATTTCAAATGCACCTGCAGACTATTTTTCTAGTCATTGAAATCGGTGTAAAAATCTTGTCCCGTCTTGTGAACTCAATCTCATGTCTCGTCTTGTCTCGTGAGCTACATTTAAAATCTTTAAACATTTAAAATGTTAATTTGCAAATTGCATTACATTTTTTGCATTTTTTGCAATTTGGATGGAAAGTCCAATTTAAAAGGAGGTACTTGGACTTTTGCAGTGGCCCGTGGCCAGCGGTTTCTTTTTCCTCTTTTTAGCTGCTCCTCTTGCATCACTTCTTTCCCACTGTGCGTCAGCCCTTTCTGTTCAGCCGAGGGAGGGGCTGGACGCTGTAATCATGAGAGTTTGTGCATGGCTTGCTTTTTCCTGTAATTTCCCTCCTGCACTCCAGGCCTGGTGCGGTCAGACAGACAGCGGAAGAACGTGACTGATTCAGAAACAAAAGAGACCCCCACCACACACAAACACACACGCTAGGGTTGTGCAATTAATCAAATTAATCACGGCATGGCCTTGTGCCACTATTAAACCACAAAGACAGGTTTCAAACTGATGGGATGCCGCTCTACTCAGTCTCTAGACACTTCCCAGTGTCATGATATGATGTTTTCACACTTGCATCGATTTAGGGGTTTTACAATATGCAAACACTCCACATGAACTCCATCTAAGGAGTTGATCACACTACGGTTCTCTTTAAGTCTGCCGTGTGCTTCCCTCATCATCAATGCAAAACACTCCGGGTCGACTTTTCAACATTCACGCAATTCCAAACATTTTGGCAGCTACTAAACAAATATAACTAATGACTAGTTGGCGAAAAGTCAACGAGACACAGATGTCTTCCTTCTGTTTGCTGCCAAAATAAAGGCTGAAAAGGCCGTAAAAGTGAAGAAATTATACAGAAATACACTACCATGTAATATATATATTAATAATGTGTGTGTGAAAAAAATTTTATATATATATTATTTGAAATAAATATAAATCCTATATATATTAAGTATAACTATTATTAAATTATTAAATATTAAATTAAATACAAATAAATTATTATTTTATTTATTAATAATAATATAAATAATGATTTTATATATGTATTATATATACACATATATATATATATATATATATAGTAATATGCAAAAATATATTAGTTGAATATATTAAAAGAAATTATTAAATAAATTATTAATTATTAATTAAATAAATAATATAATAAATAATAATTATTACTAATAATAACAATAATAATTAACAACAACAAAAGTGGGCTGGGTTCACATACAAAAGAACACTTTCAAGATAAAAAAAAAATGGAACAGTTCAAATCGCAAAATTTATCTACATAATCTTAATATGATTTTTCTGAAGTGCCTCTACATGCAACCATCTTGGGATTACTGGGAAAATTGTGACAGACCACAGAGACAAATCCCAGCACACAGACGCTTATAAAAGTCTCTACTCTCCAGGCTGAGTTTGGTCCAGCCCCTCCATGTACTCCCTCAGGAAGCAAAGAACCAAAGGTGTGTTCACATGCACTAACATGACCCTCACACACACACGGTTCACACACTGTGCTGACAGAGGCAGCCCTCCTCCACAGATTTACACAATTTAGTACAAGAACCTCAGGAGTGCTTCTCTTGGGAGCGGAGATAAGAGACGACAACAAACCGCCAGCCATGGGAACTCCCAAGCTGTTACTACATGTGTATGGGAGAAACTACTGTCGCGTGAATGCCTTAAGAGCGCTTCAGGAGGAGATCAGGTGTGCAGCGGTTTCTGCAACTAGTACATTGTCATTAGTGGCTGCATGCAAAAAACGTAAAAAAAATATATATATATTATAAAATATTATATCAAAAAATATATCAAAATAAAAAATATATTGTAAATTAATTGTTAGGTGGGATAAAAAAAAATAATAAAATATAAAAATTACAATTTTTTTTAAAAAAATCTAAAAATATTGTAAATTAATTGTAAGGCAAAATAATTAAGTGAACAAATGAATGAACGAATGATTGACCAAAAGAACTAATATATCGTGCCCTTGGAATTATAAGGTTCTATAGGGCATTTTTTAGGGCATATTCTTATTCTGTGCCAACTTATTTACATTATGTGATGTTCTGGTGATGGAGTACAACTCGGGACTTATTATTTAGAAAACAAAAAGGTTTTATCAAAAAAGTCGAATGGAATATAAAAACTTGTAAGCTCAATATCTCAAAACTGCTCAGAATGCAGACAGAACCTTACAATTCCAAGGAGACGATATGTCAAGATCACAACCGTCTGATCAGTTGTTGAATGTCTGCTCCACCGTTCTAACTCAACCCAAGCGTATGCATGTATGCTTTGTGATGAGACCTGGTTGTTTGTATACAGGTAAAACCATTACCCTCATGTGACCCCACACTAACAGGACGGTGTGCCAGTTTCATCACGGAATACAGCACCAGACTAATGTCATGTTCAATAACTATAATCAAAGCATCTCCTCCACCCCGCTGTCTTCAGAGCGAGAAGCAGCCCATTAACTCTTGCCGTCCACACTCAGCTCCCATTAACTGCTGACGGCTCACAGCTAAAGGACAAACGCATGCACACAAAAACAACTGCCGCTGTCAGCAAAGCCAGAAGCACAGTGTACACTCCATCAGCTGAGGGCACAATCCCTAATACTGCCATATTAACAGAACACAGCATGTAAGTCACAGGCCAGTGACGGCTCGGCTTGTGTGTGAGCCAGAGCTTCTCCAAACCTTGTCGAAACCTCAGTTACCGACTTTTTGAACAAGGACTGTGAAAGAGAGAGAGAAAAAACCCAATTGACCAATATGAGGTCCAAATGACAGTTTTAGTGCAGCTTCAAAGGAGTATACACGATCCCAGGTGAGCAATAAGGGTCATATCTGGCGAAACGATTGGTCCTCAAGAGGTCAAAATTTGAACTAAATTGTCATACACAATATGATAGTACAAGTGTATAAGAATTAGTTCAAACTTTGACCTGTGGAGGGCAGTAATACACTTAGCAGCGTCTACACTGCCGGAATTCTACAAGAAGAAGAAGAAGAGAGCTAGTGAAAGACGAGCATTTGTGGTTAATAAGTATATCATTTTTTTTTTTTAAATTCCATTTTTCACTAGATAGGACTTATTCCTCATCTGGGATCAAGTAGAGTCTTTGAAGCTGCATTGAAACTGACATTTGGACCTTCAACCTGTTGAACCAACCTGTGAAGTCCACTATATGGAGAAAACCCCCTTAATTTCTTTTTGACTGAAAAAGGCATAAACATCTTGGATGACATGGGGTGAGTAAATTATCATGAAATTTTAATTCAGGAGTGAACCAATCCTTTAGCTAACTATTAAAATCTCCAGTAAATTTCTGGAAAATTTCCAGCATTTTTCAGGAACTTTCAGGACATTTGGCAAATATTCTAGAAATTTACCCAACATTTTCTGCACCTTTGCATCCCTAATGAGACTTTACTGTGGACTCGAAGACACTATATATGCCGGTTGCAGCTGGTTAAGACAAAAACAACCACTGAAGACTAGCAATCAATGCTCAAAATACAGTAAACGATCAATAGAGTCGGAAAGCCTCCACGCGACTGGTGCCCATAATCCATCCTTGCACGTCTCGTTTGAGCGGGACGCGGCGTTATTGGTAAGGATCAAAACGAATGTCCAAATTGAGACTCAGCCAGTTCGAGCAGTTTCCCTCCTTCCCTCTGCACTAGATCACAAACCTGGCAGCAGTGAGTCAAATTGAGTCATGCTATTTTTAAAGAGGGGGCGTTTACAGAAATCTCACCGCTCGCTCGGGATTAATGCCACCGGTGGCCTTTTGAACCCCCGGGAGTTTATAGACGACTGCACACTCGGCTCTACGCCATCTAACGGCTCGCACACACTCTCCTTTTATTTAGTAAACACTGAACACACACACCTGCTCTTTAACTAACCTGCGTCTGATGGAGATTTCCATTAGCTTGTTTCTGCACGCAGGCCAGAGGCGCGTTTCTCACAGCCAGAAGTTAGCATGCAACTTTAAACAACTTTACAAATACGCCCGGAATTAGGTTGGACAATTGTGCTAATGAATACACAAATAAGTGTGAGCCGAATGCCAACATATACGCTAGACCAGAGCCCAGGGGCTTCAGAGTTTCAGCAGAAGTAGGTTAGAAACTCAGGAGTCTGAACTGAACCGTTCATTAAAGTACGCTTGCCGTGCAGGAAGAACAAGCCTGCGTTGGCTTAAGATAATAAGAGAGCTTGAATGCATGTCGGTGCGTGAGTACAAAGACTTCAAACCGGTGTTCACGATCAAGAGCTGATAACACAATTCACAACCATACCAGGCCTTCACTTGCCAAGTAGCGTCAAACGTACCGACCACGATACCAAATCAGTACTGAAATTTGAAAAATGTGACGCTTTGAGTGCTCATTCTTGAACGCCTCTGATTGGCCTTTGTGTTCACAAACTCAACAGATCCGTGATCATTAAAACATTGAACACCTAAAAATGGTATTTGGATGCATTTTGGTCGATCCGATCATAAGTGGACGAGGGAGACACATTCCCGTTTACACCTGTCCGTCTCTTTTGCCCATTTTCGAGCACTTCTGTCCGGATTTCTTTGAGGAGAGGGTCTGTGGGTGGGTAAATGTATGGGATTTTTCAGATCTTTCAAATCTAATGGATGAAATAAGCTCACGCAATTTACATATGAACGTGACAGGAGACGATGGAAAAACGTGCGCTGAAGTGTAAGTTAGAAGTCAGGATGGTAAGAGAACATTGAGCTTGGTACGTTTTTCGCCTTCAAACCAAACTTGGATCAGCGGCTGACAAAGTTGAATGCTGTCTGGCTAGCGCGCGTCTTCTGTGGCTGTTCAAACGCATTCGAGTCACGTGAATGAGTTTGAGTAGCTCTGGAAGTGGTTGAATGCAGACAAGCTTTTTGTCCCCATTTACGCTTGTATTTAGCGTTGTCCGCTTTAGAGCTGCAACTAACGATTATTTTTTCTGTCGACTAATCTAACGATTATTTTTTATAAAAAACGAGCGCACAGGACGGGTATCAGGAGCGCGAGCAACTGAAACCTTGCACGAAAGAAAACGTCCGCGCACATCCAAATAAACTTCTTTGAAATGCAAAAGAACGAAAACGAAGATTTTCTCCTCAACTCATGCCCTTTTGAACGCTCAAAATATGATCTTGCGCGCGCAAAAATCCAATTCCATAGGTGGTACGCCATTTTGGTTCTGCAAAGGGAACAAAGGACCATTTTATTTGACCTCTGTTTCAAGTATTCCCATACTTTTGATAATCGTCGCGCCATTACGCGAGATGAAGCACTGGTTCGCCTGTGATCCGATCAATCAAAACGCATCTTAATACCGTGTGTAAAAGGGGCCAAGCCCGAACACGTAGAGGTCAATAATCTCAAAATTAAATAATCCAAATAAATAAACCAGGCCAACACATTGTATCATCCGTTACACTCTTAGAAACGATCCCATGATTGGAACCTCTAAAAGGTTCTGAGAGTGCCTGAGAGAATCCTTTAAAGTTCTATTTAGAACCTTTTTTTCTGAGAGTGAATGAATTTATACTCCAAACCCTCCCACCGATGAGTTAACGTTGCGAGTTTCGGTACCAGTTGACGAGACAAACCCAGAATTTATCCTCCATTTTTCATGATAATGACAGGACAAAGGCATCAGAGATGAAACGATGCTCAGGAAACAAAGGTGAAAGCCATGGATAGGTTACGAATGAGGACACGGTAAACAAAGAGCTTGTGTTTCACATGAATGAGTCAGGTCTGCGTGCACATCCAGAGAACGGTGGCGTGAGGTCATTTCCTGCCCAGACTCCCCGCTGTGTGTCATTTTCCCAACACCGGGAGTAGAGCCAAGAGGAAAGACGGCTCAAGTGCTTGATGCTAGTCATGTATAAGTAAAGTCTGACAACGATAGTCTTGGTTTACAACTTCTGGAGTGTTGTAAAAATGATGTTTAGGCCGCATTACGAGCCGTCTGCGCTTTCAGTGAGGTGTAATACGACACGGGCTGAATATTACCGCTCTTATCTGTTCTTAAATGCAACAACAGCTCTGGCCTGGAGGCGAATGGCGTCTAGAGCACACGGACATGCTTTAATCAGGCTAAATTTGGCTCTTGTAAACAGTCTTTTAGTCACAAAACTGCAACTGACAGATCGCCAGCCCCAAGAGAGAAAGACGGCCACAGGCTTTGCCTTTGTTAATCAGAATGCGCTTGGGAACGAGCAAAGATGCAAAGATGTCAGCCAATCACAGCAGTGGGCGTTTACACTGAAGTCTCGCAGCAGTCACACCCCTTAAAACAGAGCGTTCAAATAAGATCAGGGTGGGAAAATGCCTTTTATTTCTAAATTATAACCATTTTAGATGCAAAAATCACACTGATATTATAAATTCACCATAGGAAACATTAGAATACAATGCATGACCCCTTTAAATCCCAAGATCGATCTTTTAGTCTGTTTTCATTTGATCCACAAACGAAACGTTACTAAATCACTCCATGGAGAGCGATATTGCTCTGACTATACTGTAAAACCATTATGAGTGCCAACACCCTGTCCCAAAAGTTACGTCTCTAAAACTAGGTGAACTTGTTCTCCCCATCCTGAACATGTCACCGCCTGCCGGACTGTGTAAACAGTCCATTACAGGCTCATTAGCACAGAAAGAGACAACACAAGACGGAGATCCCAGAGAGGGTTGAACAGCGTGAATGAGGTTTAATGGATCTGAGTGCGGTTGAGTGACAATATGGTTATTTCCCTCGATATTGTAATCTTGATTGAACTGACAATTGTGTTTTATACATGACTAGAGCCTAAATCACTTATTTAACTTGTGTGCTTATAATGGTAGAGCTTTCATTTGGCCAAGTCTTTTGCTTGCAATGTCAACACAATTTTGTGTTATGCAGAGCTGCACGATTAATTGAAATTACATAGTTCTGGCGTGAAACTCTAGATGGCACAGTCTGAGAGATCTAACTCATACGGTAGCGATCACTTCATCGTCTACCTATGACTGAATATTTAGCCTGATGCAATAATAACCAAACAAATACCGACATTGTTTGCTGTTAGCAGTACGCAGCACGATTTCAGAAACCCTCCACCTTCCCCAGCTCCACCTGTATAGAACTGCAGCAGCAGCAGCATTGTAGCAGATCTGTTTCCGTACCAATTGGTACACTTACCGTACCAATCTTCCAAGAGTTGTCAAGGCAGAATTGGTGTTGTCACGATTCCTTAATTAAATTTGAGTGCTTGATTTAACGTGTGTCAAAAAAACCAGCAAAATACTAGAAGTGGCACAATTCCATGAACAAGAATCCATGTATCGCATTATTAGACTGTTTTCTAAGACTGCACGATATATATTAAAACCATTTAAAAATCATAATGTAGTAGTGCTGCAACAACGCGTCAACGTCATCAATTACGTCGACTATGAAAATACGTCGACGGGTCACACGGTTTACATTCATCTCGCGTAAAAGACTCCCTGCATTACAGACACCGCAAGAGGAAAAATACATGGTTCATGCCAGTGGCTTCAACACTATCAAAGTTCCTTTAAGACTGTATAGAAAGTCTTTGACACTCTTCATTTTAAAGTTCAAATGCCTCCCACTGGACGAGCACACATAAGTGGCTTATTTTTAATCAAAATCAAATCGTATTATTACATAATGCCGTGTCCCAGTGTTTCTACACCTCAATCAACTGCTAAATTAGTTCTAACTTCTTACGTAAAAAAAAAAAAGATCACTAGATTAATAAAAAAACCCGTTAGAGTAGTCGACTAATCGGAAAAAAATAATCGTTAGATTAGTCGACAGAAAAAATAATCGTTAGTTGCAGCTCTATAATATGGCATAGTGTTACTGTATAATCCCAAACGCTGCGATTCAACTAAATTAATATATGTGCTTTCGTTATGCGTACATGTTTCTTAGAGCAGCTGCAGTTCACAGCAAATGCTGCACAAACTCAGTCTCTGCGGATACTGTTTGTTTGGGTTTCCAATAACGTGCGGTCGGGAATGCTTATGTGTGACGCGCTTCGTGTTTCATAACGAAAAGTTATTCGCTTTGGTAGTAAAACTTCTTGGAGTCTCATGTGCCACTGTGAACAGAAGCCAAACATATTAAGGCCCGTGGTTCAAACTGCTAGCAAATTGCTAATTAAGATTAGTTGTCTTTACCTATTGAGTAGCCGAATGAGTCATTTAAACATCTCTGATGAGATAAACAGCTTTAACCGGCAGGCAAGTTGAGCGTTTGAGACTGGATATCCAGTCGCAGCGGCCCGACCACAGGTTGATCTCTCGCTTTTAAAATCATCCGACATGCGAAGTCGTCTGAAAGGCTTTTAATCTGGAGATCCGTGGCATTCTTGCCTATGCTTATTACAGGACAAAGACACACACGCTTTAAACTACACCCACACGCACGAGCAAAAATCATTAAAGACGTCATCAAAAACTTGTACAGAAACCCTGGAGGGGAACGCATCTGAACACCAGCACAAGGCTGCTGACGAGCCTGACGAGTCGTAATAAAAGAGCGCTTTGATGAGATCATTAGAACGAAGCCCTTCGAATAACCAACTCCCTCCGTTCCAACACAAGTCGCCCTATAATCTGTCCCAGAGATCAATGGCGACCCTTATCTAGTTACAGCAGATTAGAGGCGGAATTTCAGCAAGCTCGCTGTGGAGAGCTGGAAATCAAAGACGTCTCCGATGTGAGGGGCTTTATTGGTTTGTAACTGGCCGCTGTATTCACTGACTGCATCTAAAGGAGCTGCTTGTGCTTTACGACACTCGAGCGACGTGCACGAGCGGAGCGATCGAGAACGGTCTGGGCCAAAACATACAACCTGATGTGTTCGGTCCAGGACTGAGGAGACGAGTGGCAGACAGTGTGTGGGAGGAAGAGAGAAAACGGGAAACTAAAATTAGTGGGTCTCAGTCTGAAAATAAAAAATAAAATAAAATAAAATGAAATAAAAATAAAATAAAATAAAATAAATAATAAAATAAAATAAAAAAGAAGAAATGATAATAATATTAATAATAATAGAAAATAACAATAAAATAATAACAAGAAAAAGTGGGAGGAAAAATATTAATAATAATAATAGAAAATAATAATAAAAGAAAAAGAAAAAGTGGGAAAAAAATAACAATATTAATAATAAATAATAATTATTATTTCAGTAGTCAACCCCAATATACCATTTTGATGGCATAGAGAATAAAAAATGAAAATATATAAAAATGAAAAATTTCTGTACTATTATTATAGTATTATATACGAATAGAATTATATACTACTATTATTTCTTCTTCGGTAGTTTACTCCAACACGAGTGAAATATACACGCAATTCTCAACGCAATTTTGATGGCATAGCACACAATAACAATAATAATAATAACCACAAGAAAAAAGTTTTGTAATAATTATATTAAAAAATATTTATTTTATGTTAAAAATTGTTCAGTAGTATATTTGGTTTGCTTCACAAACCAGTCTGAGTTTTTCACAAAAAAAGCATAACGTCAGACGCAACTCTCTGGCAAGCTGCGTGGAAGGTTTAAGCTCGCAGCTCTGTTCTGTTATTTGTATTTCTGACAATCATCTGTAAGTGTTACGCTTTCGCTGTAATAAGCTCCCCAGAGTCGCGGTGGTCAGGTGACGTTGCTTAGCGCTAAATTTATCTCTGCTCCATTTCTGCCTGAGATTTCACAATTATTTTTGTCACCGCTAACGCTCATGTCTTTTCGTCTCGTTTCAGGAAAAATCAGCTAACAGGGACCGTTCCACAGACTATTATCGGCGCTTTGACGAGAGGTAATTAACTTTTCCTTAGTTTGCATAGTTCCTGAAGCATATCTCATTTCCAGTAGCCAAGCATGCATATCCACAGCGGCCTACAAACAAGACGCAGGAACAAACACGGATTTGTTCCCACTACACCCACTATAATGTCCAAGGGGTTGATTTTTTTCCAAACCTTTTCTTATATTTCTCATATGAAGGTCATTAAAGCTACAGTCTAAAAAAATGCTGGGTTGAAAATGGAGAAACCCAGCAATTAGGTCGTTTTTAACCCAGAGGTTGGGTTAAATGTTTGACTAACCTGCTGATAAGTTTTATTTAAAAATGACTGTATTTTCAACCCAACTTGGGTTGTTTTTCACCAGCATTTTTTAGAGTGTATCATCGTTCATATCCTACCATATTTATGCAATGTATTATTTATTATATGCAATTTCTTTCTTTCCTAAAAACTAAATAAATACAAATCCACTCCAAATATTGAAAAATTAAACTATGAAGAACAAATCAAGGAGTGCAATGAGATCATTTTCCATGTGTTAAAAGTATTTATATCAATGTTTACACAAATTCAGTCATTTCATCCACAGAGCTTGACCAAAAAATAAAATCATTAAGATACGATTAAGTAGAAAAAAAAATGTTAGAGGAAGGTTAGCAGGAAATGTTATTTCCGATAGCAAACAAAAAAAAATTAACAAATAAAATCCTACCCCATAAATATGCAAATAAATACATCTGAATGTGATATATTTTAATCATACTGCCTAGATGTGCGATTTTGCACTTTTTCATAAATACTGGTTGTCTGAATAACGCATTATACGGCTAGAAATGGATGCAAACTTGGAGAAAAGTCCAATATTTGTAGGAAACCAAACACAACCAAGGTTACAGACTCAACAAAACAGCCCAAACTCTCAGGTCAGCGAGATTACTTAAGGTCACAGAGAGACGGCAGAGATTGCTACATTCAAAACAGACCTTGCGATTGCCAAAAACAGGCCTTGCCACTGCGAAAACAACATTATCTGCTCACAGTGTCTTTCTGATTCTCTGTCTCTCTACTAACTTATTATGTAGGCCTATTAGGCTAACAATTATTTATATTAGACAGTAATTACGCTCATCACAAGACAATCTGGGAAACTTTTAACAATTAAAAGAATAAGAAATGACAGAAAATCTTATTATTCATCTAAAGCACATTTCAGAATTGACCCTATAAAACCTCCAAGATGCTACACGACTGTAGACGAGAACGGCCACGTCCACATAATAAACACCTGATCATCAGCGACAAAATGGCCAGGAAATGCAACCCAGCATCACTAGTCCTGCAAAAAAGGACACTGTACAACAGCAATCGCTGGTTAGACTCCATTTACTGCATCAGTAGTTTACATTAGGAGAGAAAGAGATGAGTTTATTTGTCAAGCAGTAATGCACATCTCCATCAAAACGATCAAATATATTGCAACTGACATGTTTGACACTGGCATTTCCGAGCTTAAGGGGCGGCTAAGTGGTTAGCTGTCATTTAAACAATTATAACCGTGTTAAACATAAATGCTTTAAGCTCTACTGAGGAGCCCCAAAAGCATTTCGCAAGTGAAACGCTGTTAAACCCGACCCTGTGGAGAGCGTTTAACGACACGGGCTTGATTCTGCTAACAGACTGGGCCTCCCGCCACAAACTGGGCCGGATTCAGCGCTCAGCTGTGTGAAAAACCCTCCAGTGGGAAGCTTTCTGGCCCCGAACCAAGCCCAGGTTGTCCATCGGCTCTTGTGCTCTGCTCATCCTCTTTTCTATCCGCTTTTATCACCTCACACCAAATGGGTTTAGCACGTTAGGTAACCTCATTAGCGCAAGGAAGTCCTGGGCTGAGCCGCGCATTAGCGGAGGATCGTCTGGAGGAACCACACGATCTGCTGTCAAACAACATGACGCATGCTTACCTGGACATGCACACATTCAAGAGACACGCTACTGGAAGAGCAACGTCATTTCAGTACTGCTTTCTGAGAATGAATTATCATATGCAGTAAAAGACTCAAACACTGTGAAAGGTTTTGCCACAAACTCAACTGAGTCTCTTCAGACCTTACTGTACATGATTCATGAGCTTCTCCAACTTTTGACCTCCGAACAGAACTCCTTTCCACAAGTTGGTCATAGAAATAAAAACAGTACAAATAAAAATTCATTTTCACAGTTCTCTCTCTAAATCTTATTAAGGGCAACTATAATTTTAAAAAAAAGTCATCAAATATAGATAAAAATTTTCCTTCAAGCATGATACAGAGCTGAGAGATGGTTACAACGACACAGCCCAGCCCAAGATAGCTTTCAAAATGCGGGGTATTGAAATCACGTTTGAAGTGCGCTCGCGTTTTACTTTCGCTTTCAGTTTCGTGATCACGTGTGAATAGGGAGCGGCGGCGCCGAGTACGCATTCTACAAGATAAGACATTTGTCCTGACACTTTAGTGCAACAAATTCCGCCACGGTCTTGTCAGTCATCTCGTCACGTGATCAGCGAACTCTGATTCCTGCTTCACTACGTCCGACTCTGCAGTTCGTGTTGGATGAGCTGGATGGAATTGAAGCGACCGTTATACAACTGAATTGCACGAGACCTCAAAATACCCCTTGATTCGTTCCTGAAAGAATCTGAATGTTAAACAAATTGGTAGAGCGAATAATTCAATTACTCATACAGCCCCTGAATTAATCGTTGTTGAACAAATCAGTGGAGTGAATGAATCAATGACTCACTCGTAACCAGCTACTTGATTAATTCCTGAGTGAATCGGTGGTGTTGAACAAATTGGCTGAATGAATGATTCAACGACTCACTTATTAATACAGTTATCTGATTCAATTCTGAATGAATTTTAACAAATCAGTTGAATGAATCATCTCCTTATTTTGTTCCTGAATGAATTAGGGATTTAAACAACTTCACTATACATCAAAACAGTAACTTAAACACACGACTAATACTAGTGACCCTGCCGCTCTAGTCAATACTCAACTACATCTACCTCACCGCAAACCTGCCACCATCCAGCTGCAGACACCCATTACAGCAGACTCGTTTTACAAGTTCATCCCTGTTTTAATGTCTCTAAGAGGCATTTAACTATGCAGGAAGATTATAAAAACCAGCAGGTGAATTATTAATAGAGCAAAAGAAGCTTGGTGTGAGGCAAGGCCTCAAAGGAAAAAAGGAACTGACTGAGATTTTATTCTGACTTCTTCCTGTGTAACTACGAAGCGTTCCGATTCATGCAATAGCAGACTAGACATTTTTTATACTTGCTAACAAAAAAAAGTGCAAGGCGACTGGGGATCTGTAACACGCACGCATGGTTTCTTCACAGCTCAGGGAAACACATAGCTGCATTTTCTTTATTGAGTCAAATGACATCTCTGACAGCAGGATCAAAGCATGGTGCAATAACCACATCAAACATCTAACCACCAGCAGACTTTTTGTCTGAGCTGCGAGAGACCAGAGCTGCATGCTAGCAATACCATATTGCTGATTTTAACGTGACTTTCATAGCGGGAAAAGGTTTACATGATGAACGCAGGATTACAGCATGCAAATTGCCTGTAAATCACCATCACATATGCTAGGCCTACAAATCTGCTGGTGCATTGACGCTACAGCCCTTTAAATCACATAAGCGCATAGTGCGGGATAGAGAACCTGAGAGATTCAGATCAGATTAACACAGAAACGACATGTCCCAACCACCAGCGTCTCCTTGTGTGGCTGTTAACGCAAAAAAGAAACATGCTAATCCAGACCCTCAATGACACAGCGTGGTCAAGGTGGAAACTTGGGTAAATGGGGTACTTTGGTAACTTGGGTTTTTTTGTAGTCCCTGTGTTAATATGCAGAGCGGCACTGGCGAGCCGAGACGGCACTGGGTGCAGATCTGATGTGCTTTAATGAGACCGCCGGAGCGCACGTGGTGAAATATTTAAGTGGGAATCGTTACTGGGGTTCCATACACGTGCTTTGATGATGTTCTCCGCTGGAGGTGAGGTCACTGCATGCTGCCATGGGGAGAATGACTCATCCCCTGGAAGGACAGGGGGATTGTGGGTGGGTGTGAGCAAGTTTTGGGGTAATTCTAGAGAGTTAGGAAGATCTGACAGACCTTTGGAGAGCCTCCAGGTGAGTATGTCCAACAATTTTTCAGAATAACTTCACACTGCGATGCACGGCACGTCTACGATGTATGCATAAGCCAGAGCCACTTTAGCTTAAAAGTAGTTAAAGTTTCACAACTTGCAGTGTAAATCATCTGCAACCTACCCAAGGGGATCGCTCACTATGCCATGTGGATACAGAGTTTCCTGAATCACTTTTCAACAGTGGCACTCCAAATCTACACAGAGAAAGACATACCATATTTTACTCAAGGTGTTAATGAGAATTTGCAATTCAATCTTAATTTAATAAGAAAAGTAGGTGGTGCAGCACGAGTTTATTTATGTGGGTTGCACTCAAAAAAACCTGATTTCCGAACAAAAGGTCGGATATTTTAATGAATCAAGTTAACATTACTTTCAATGTCCATCTCAAAACTATACAAGTTTTGTATTCTTCAGGTTTGTGAAACTTACTGTACACTAGGGTTGTCAAAAGTACTAGTACTCCGGTACCAAGTAGGTACTGAAATGTTGAAAATGTGATTCTACCAGCATTTCCCCCTAGATTTTTGAGTACTGTTGAGAGAACTTAAATGCCTCTGATTGGCCATTGTGTTCACGCACTCAACAGATATTTTGGCTACAATCATCAACGCACACAGGAACACAAGCGTTTTGTGAGTGTGAGCAGGAGTGTTTGAAAGCAGGCGTCCATCAGCGGACCAGTCCACTCGCGAACCGGCTCAGGGTAGGCAAGATTTCCATTTACAACATGTTTTTGAAGCGTTGATCATTGCAGCCAATCATGCGCGTGAACAAAATGCCCGATCAATGTTTAAGTTCAGAATCCGCACAACAGCGCTCAAAATGCTAGGGCAAAATCCTGGTACCGTCACATTTTTAACATTCCAGGACAGACTTGGTACTAAAGTACTGGTACTTTTGACAACCCTACTGTATACTTACTGATAGACAGTTCATTTGACATTGTAGTTAAATGTCGAACAGGATGTGGAAAACATCTTTACATTTGGTAATAATAAAGTACAAGCAACAAGCAAAGCCCTAGGAACCACTCAGAATACTCTGGAAACTACCAAGCAAGCCCAAAGTGAGATCTGTCAAGTGTTAGAATGACCTTGAAGCGTCTTGCGCTCATCACAAATGCATTAACCTCGCACACTTTTTTATTCAACCGCAACCTGACAGAAATTCATGTAACCTAAATATTCTAATTGAATCAAGTACAAAAAAAAATGTTGAGGATAAATGGAAAAGGGGGCCAGGAAGACAGACGGGGGATCGTGAAAGAGCTGTAAATCACATCATTATAAACATCTCCTCCCCTATTTGCCATTCAGAGTGTGATTAAGACCGTAATTCAGCAAATCTCATTACTCCAGTTTAAAGGAGCAGCAACTCGCCATGAACACTTCATTAGAGGCAAGAATTTTAGCTATCTGCAACAGACCAAGCTACCAAGTTTAGATTTAATTTATACAACACAAGACCACGTCGCCATTCATCAACCGAGCAGAACGTCCTAAGGAGATCACGGCAAATGCAGCGCACATTCGTACCGAGCTCACGGTAATCTACTAGATCTCAATGCAATTACAATACTGTTCCGCCATATCACCTTACCAGCACATCTGCTTCATATTAGCACAGGGGTCTCGTCCACACCACTCCTGTGAACGCAAAAGCCCTCGCAGTGTCAGTCAACCACGGCTGTGGGTGAGTAAATGGTGCTATCATGCCACCCTCTGCATACTGCAAAGACGGGGATTAACTGCCGGATTATCTACTAGGAGAGATTAAAGGCAGGGTGGCCACATTCGTCAGGCTAAGAGGCGGCGTTGGGGTGGGACGTCCCCTTCCATATTGGAATCAAAAGATTTGAATGTTTACTTCACCTACCGGTGAGAACGTGGCGTTTAAATGGACGGAAAGTATACCGGTGTGAATGCGCGAAAGGGGTCAGATGTATTGGATGAGCCGGGACTGGTTTTTATCGTCGGATTAGAGAATGGCAACATTTGCGTGCGTTTTTGATTCAAAGCAGCACACGCAATGGCAGCGGTCGCTTTCAGGCTTTTCAGCGGCAGAAGAGAACAATCCCATGAAATTCTGGGTTTTGGCGATTGAGAGCATTTCCCATTTTCAAAGCGAAACACATTGTTGCCAGCATTCGGATTATGAAACCACAAGTCAGCCAACATCCCCTGATCATCTAATCCTCGCAGTATATTCTGTATAATATGCCATCTATCTTTTGCCTGTTCTTCAGCACTGGCAAAAATAAACATTCTCTGAAGCAGGCCAACTGATTGAATGAAATCTAGTACTCCATGTCGAAGCTGGAAGAACGCCTTCCGGAGACATTTATGATCGCTGTATCACCTCTTGTGTACACATTCCCACAAAAACGCCTCAGTCGGATTCTACCGTTATTACAGTCCAATGGGAATGGAGTGCCAAGCAGGAAGTGGTGGGAATGACTAGAAGAGGGGACTATTTGGAAATTTGGAAGGGGCAGGGAAGTGTTTGACATTAAAGCAGGCCAAAACGGACTTGGTCTGCATCAGCTGTTTTGCTGCGGTAGGCGCATGACTCTGCTGTGAGGTCATGTGCGAGTCCTGGCAAAGAGATCTGTTGTATTCTGGAAAAGATCCTGGAGCAGGTTTTGATTTGCCGTGGCCGTGGGTTTCATCCCATTCTTCGCCGTCAACGAAACGAGTCTCACTCGAGGGTTAACAAGGACACTCGTGAAGGGAACAGGGAAAGGAGGTGTTCCATTATGCAAGATTCTCCATGCAGAAGCACTCATAGGGCAGATTTAAATTTCACAGTTGATTACATCACCAGCTTGACACAACAGTCAATTATCCCTGCCGTTTATGCCATCTTCCCGGGAAGGAACGGCAAGGTGCTTCTCTGACAATCGGGCTTCATTCACGCACTCTAGAAATGTACAGCATTCATATTCACTTCCGTAATATAGGAGAGTTTAGACTGAACTTCTTCTCTGTACAAAAGCGAACACCACAGAGAGATTATACGTAATTACAGTTGAACACAGGGTCCCTGTGGACACCAGGAGGGCGTCCAATCGGAGACGTGAAAGCTCAGGTCAGTGAACATGGCCTGGCTGGGCGTCTCGAGGAGGAGAAAGTCAATTTCAGCTGCAGATAAACCAGATGCTTTGGGAAATAGTGATGCTTTGGTGAAGGCTGATGTCTTCAAACAAGGTTTTCATGGAGTCAGACTAGATTTGAGGGTTAAACTAGAATAAACAGTGGCAGAGTTTCCATTGGGCTGTCGATTGCGCCTCCTGGATCAATGTTTCCTGAAACCACAGCTGCTGTTAATATCCTTTGATCGCACGTATTGGTTTCTACTAGGGGGTTGGGGTGAGTCCAAACTGTGCTTTAGTGTTCATTGTAAAAGGGAGTAAAAATTTAATTTTCATCCTTTTAAGCGCCAGCTGGCAGCAGTTTTTAGGGCCGCACGAGAGAAAAAGAGCTGAAAATACATGCAACATGAGTATAGATTGTTTGGAAATACAACATCCGTTATCGTGAGAGCTCTCGTACTACACATCAGGAGAGGAAACGCATTACTCTGATTCTTTTGGCATCCGCCCCATCTCCCTTTTGGATCAGAGGGTGGCCAACTTATCTTGGGAGTGGCGGTAAATTACGCCAGACCACAAACCAAGTGAGACAGCGGTTTCGAAGAAGATCATTTTACATGTTTGCCAATTCAAAAATTCACATGCAAGGACTCACCGAAGAGAGGGACAGTCCATCGGAAGGACTCAATGATGAGGAGCCAGTTGTTTTTGCACGGAAACTACACATTTTTGTTTTTAGGAAAACATTAATCCCGTTTTTCTAAGTGATGCTTCCAAAGACTATCACAATTAGGTAACTTCTGCAAGTTCAACAAAGCCAAGATACCAATATCTTGGTGGCAAATCAGCAAAATTTGAAACAATTTAAACGTCAAAACAGAAAACATTAAGCCTGCAACGTGTAAAATTTGAGTTACAAAATCAAAAAAGAATGTATTAGCTTCTCTTTTCCACACTACAAAAGGTGATGCTTGCAATCAGAATCAGAGTCAGAAATACTTTATTGATCCCCGAAGGGAAACTCTTTGTTACAGCAGCAGCTCGTCTCAACAACAATTCACACCGGAAGTACAAGCAAAGAAAACATAAATACTATACTCTATAATATAATATAATGATACAGGTCAAGAAAAATTACGTCAGTGTGTTTTAATAACGAAAAAATGGATCACATCATTGCATTTTGACTTGAAACAGTTGCATATTAAACTGTTTGGTGGTCCTCAGAAAAGAATTGGCAGATAAAGTGGTCCTTGGGCTGAAAAAGTTTGAGAAACACTGCTCTAAACAATATACTTGCATGATCCTGTAATAAAAGCCTTCGTGTGATGACAGTCCTCACAGAAAATCTGCACCTATTAAATGCGACAGTAAGTCACCGTGGAGAATGTTTCACTGCCGCTACAGACTCGACTTGATACCGTATCTCCGTCTTACGGTCCTTTCATGCACCTTTCCCGCATATTCTTATCTCTCTCAGGACGGAGACTAAGCCGAACGGTGTGAAATGTTCTGTACGTCTCAGCGATAGAGCAGTGGGACCGAGAGAGGCCGCGGCATCGACTGAGGTCAGCCAAGGTCAGCGCTAGTGTTCGACAATTCACAAGAGACGCTCGCTTGATCCGAATGGGACGAGGATTAATGTGATAAATTTGTTTGGTTTCGGCTCTGAAAGAAAATTAAAAGCATCAGTTGCAAATTAATATACTTTTGGGGAGTCAATTAGATTAATGATGTCGCTACTGGTTCAGGTTGACCTTTCCAAACCTTCCTGTTCCAAACTGGTTATTGCCTTTAAAGAGAAACAGGCATGTGAATAACCTCTGAATGCTCACCAGCCGGGTTGTAAATCATACTTGTTATTGAAAATAAAGCTGTTGTTGAAAAAAAAACGCTAAGCGACTAAATTATGCTATTGGATGTCCTTGCACACCATCAATTGCTGCTTCCAGAAGCCTGTTTACAAATGTACAATATAACGCCAGAGGACATAAATATGTTAGCACAGGGATGACAGAGAAATTCACTGCGCCAGACTAAAGGATTGATACAAATTTCGTTTGGGAAGCATAGCACAATAAATGAGTCTACAGCACAATTAAGAGACTACAGATTTTATAATGCAAATAAAAAAATTTGAGAGAATGTTTTTAATGACGTTCACAGGAAATCTGACATTTTAGTGCGACGTAGGCAACCTGGATTAATCAACAATTTAACTGCGGGAAATTATGTGAATGCATGCATAGATTAAAAAGATAAAAATATAAAATTATACCATGAGAAAAGATTAATTGAAAGAAAAAGAAAAGACACGAAAAAGACCAACAAAAAAAAGGACCCAAATGAGAAAGAATAAAAAAAAATGGACCAAAAAGAATAAAAAAGGACCTATGATATAATATAATATAATATAAAATAAAAAATATAATATATAATATAAAATATAAAATAAAATAATATAATTTAATATAATATAATATAATATAAAATAAAATAAAATAACAATATAATATAATATAATATAAAATATAAAATATAATATAAAATAAAATAATATAATATAATATAAAATAAAATATATAAAATAAAATAAAATAATATAATATAAAATAAAATAAAATATAAAATATAATATAATAAAATATATATATATAAAAAAAAAAATATATATATATATATATATATATATATATGGATGACATGGAACACCTAAAAACCTTCAGAAGCTTTAGTTTTAAGTCCATACTTCACTCTGATACAAACAAATCAAAAGCACCTTGGATTCATTCAATATCACGGTAGCTGTTCCATTTTCTCCTCAGCCTTTCCTCACAGATCCGATAACAGCCATCAGAACGCACATCTCAACCAGCGGCAGCTGCGAGTGCGCTCTTATCACGGCGCAGAGACAACAAAATGGGAATGTCATGACAGGCCGGCTTGCGAGAGAGAAGATGTGAAGAGACTAGTAAAAAGTATCGGGACTCCCAAAACCCAAACGCTGCAGCACTCCATCATTACAGATCCTCGGCGCAGATTACAGCCGAACTCACACACAAACAGACACGGATGGAGGACATTCAGAAACAACCCATTATATGGCAGGATTTCACTGAAAGTCTTTACGGAGAAACATTTAGGGTTGAGTTTCTGCAAGAGGCAACCAATATGGCCATCGATATTTCTTTACATCTGCAAAACGACATACTTTCATAATCATCTCGTTGGAGGGAAGCCCAAAAATGAGTGAATATGACAAAATATCATTTGGCAAACGAATGGCTAAATTAAAAACACTTCTACCAGACTGGACTTTCAAAAGAGGAACCACCAGATATTCAACCGTAAAATAGGCTTAAAAACTATAACCTTTCATTGCACAGAGTGACAACGTGATACAGAGCTCCACAAAAGCGCTTATGCGTGGACTCGTGGGCCGACCCTTGCTGACGGAAGTACAAAATGTGTAGTTCCCAACATCCAGCAGTTTGTAAAGCTTCTACTGCAAACTCTTATTAAAGACGCTCGAGAGTCAATCGTGAAGAAACAATGGCCTTTAATTTGTTCGCAACACCTCGTTAATAAAAGCGTACATTCAGGGGACATCGATCCGAAGCGCAACAGTGATTGTTTTCAAATTTGCTGTTAAAGCGGTGAATTGTGCTCATGTGTTGCTACTTTAAATGCCTATTAGCATGCTTCAGAAACGCTCGAAGCGGCAGCACGTCTCAATTATTTGAGAATTGAGTCTCTCTTTCAACATACCAGCACTGAAAATATTGAAGTCGACCTCAATAATTGACTTCTTTGTAATTAAATTTTATAAAAATTGACTCAGGTTCTGGATGCAACCAACTTCTCTCATTTTCTTCAATGACATCCTACAAATCGATTGCACACCTGTATGAAACGTGCAACTAAAAAAATAAAGCAAATAAAGATTGCACCAACTATTCGTAATTTCTTACTTAAAGTCCACACTAGAGTCACAGTAACTAGATAATTTGTGACTAATTCTGTATTTTATTTGTTGTTTGTAGCATTTGAGAACTGAACAAAACGGAACAAAACAGAAAAAAGATAGGAAAACATCAACACCCATGATGCACTGGGCATGTCACCATCCAGGGCCACTCCCACCAGTCTGCCTTACCGCCTGGCTTGAGTAGTAACAGCAAACTTTTATTCATAATGTTATCGTTTCTGGTTGCAAGAATTCAGAGTAAATGTTTAGTGGGAGTGAATTACTTTCGGTTTCCAATAAAGGATCCGGGATGTTGTAGGCAGTGGCAAAGAATCGTAAACTGTTTTTGAAGTGAATGAGGATAAATAAACATTTATTTGACAAGGACGTGCCGTTTAGGTTCGGGTAAAAAAGTCATTTATTGGCATTATGTTTCTTTCTTACTCCTGTAAATATTTAGTTTATACATAGAGTTGCATTTTAAAGTTTAATAGTGCAATGCAAAAAAAAACAAAAAAAAAAAACGTCAAAACTAGGTTAAGCTGTAACTTACGCACAACTGCCCTGAGAAATAGACTACTAAGAAAATCTTCCAAAATAACCAATGGCAAAATGAGTTAAAGTAAACACAACCTTTGTATTTTGTGGCAAAGCACTAAACTAACATACAAAACCCTCATTCATGCATCAGTATAAAAGCAGCAGGCGTTTGATGTGTATTTGCTCAATGCGGTCACAGTCTGGGAGTGCAGAGTTCAGCGACATGAGGAATGATACGAACACACGGGATTGAGGAGTGGCAGCGAGCGCAAGACGCCGCAGGTGAAGAGGGTTAAAAATACTAATATACATCACCGTGGTTAATAATCACAGTACATTGAGCCTTAAAATTTCGTATTGCATGTTTCTGAAGTACATAAATATGCAGATGAGGTATTTCCTAATTAAAAATGCACTCATTTGCATACATTCCCAAACCAGAAATTAGGTTTTTACAGAAGGGACTTTTTATAACTCCATAAATCTTAATAAATGTCAACATGCAGAAAAAAAAAGAAAAAAAAAATCATATCTTTAAGAATAAAATCAGGCAAATAGAGTAGAACAGTGCCATAAATAAACACTTAAATGTGTGTTTTGGATGTTTTTTTTCCGTCTGAAAGAAGCTAAGAAGCAAAATAGCCCAAAAGTGACCGATGCGTGAAAAAAAAAAAATGGTTTTCCTTAAAGTCGGCATGAAACCGAGGTAGCGATAGTCTTTTCTTCTCTATTGTGACGTATATCCGAGTGAAACGGCTTCGCAAACAAGAACAAATGTAGGGCGGGGCTTGATTTTGTCCTGGGGAATTGATTGGTTGGTTGTGGTTTGCTATTGGCTGATCTCATGTGAGTGACAGGAAGCCCCGCCCTCGTCATCAGATGTAAGAGGGAGGAGACGTTATTCTGATAAAAGACTATGATGCACATAAATCATATATAATAAATACCGCAATATTGCACACAACAAGAATTATCAATTTTGATTTCATGGTGACTTTAAGGGAAAGATCCCAATGCAATTGCTCTGAAAAATGGCGGTGTTATCAAAACGGGTGAATAAGTGAATCTACTGGCTTGTCCATCAGGATATTCCCATCTCCTGCAGGAGGAAGGATGGCCGTCTGGTGCTATTGAATCACGCCGCAGGAGCTGCTGAGCGGGAGAGAGAGAGAGATAAAACAGGTTGTGCTGCAGGACGGGGCCGCATGCAGCGAGCAAACACTGGGAAACGTCTGCATCACCTGCTCTACCGCGCTGACTGCACGCTCAACACACTAACAACAAAGAAAGGCAGTCAGCGAACGCCGAGCCCGAGACCTCAGAGCTGTGCTCTTGTTGTCTAATGAGGATCGCAAGCCAACGATCGCCGCTGGTGTCTTGTTAATTTCTCTGAAAACGTGCGGTCCGGTTCCGCAGCATAGCCGGTGGGCTGACCCAGAAAGCCATGCTTGGAGGAGCACTGATCCATCCGTTTAAATGTCTATCCTGACCCCATCTGAGATATGAATCACGGCTCTGCATCAGCAGAATCCGAGGCTGCGGAGAGCGTCCGGCCGCTGACTATGAATTAATGAGCACTCCATCATCTCCCAAGCTGCCATCTACCCATTCATTTAGCGGCGCAACTGTACAAATCACCCATATCCAATATGAAGTGTCTACCAGCTGAGGAACCCCTCCCACTGGCATCTGGGATAATGCTGTCACTGAGCTAAATGCCACAACCCAACGAAACCTGCGAGGGATCTTGGGATTGGGGGTATCGTAAGGTCTTTAACCAAACGTTTCTTCCAGAATTAGTTGTCGATTACCTCGACTGGACGGTTCAGGTGTCTGATCTTAAAGTGTATGTTCCTCACATTTACATTAATGTTGCATCAATTTTGACTGATGAACAGGTTCGGCTAATTGCAAGATAAAAAGCAGCATGCATGTGAAATTATTCAAGCTTTAACATATTAGCATATTTGCAATACGACATCTTATTAAAAATTAAATGAGTGAAATATATAGTGTTATATATGATATAATACAATATAATAAATATATATATATATATATAAAATAAAATATATATATATATATATTTTATATATATATATGTATGTGTATGTATGTGTATATATATATATATATATATGTATGTGTATGTATGTGTATATATATATATATATATATATATATATATATATATATATATATTTATGCATGTATACATACACACACATATATATAAAATAAAATATAATAAAATATATATAGTATATTCATTGTATTCATTGGGGGGGGGGTTTCTCATTTTTTTTTTTAAATGAAATTTTTTTTATAGAGGATTTTTTTCAAACAAACACTAATTATAAAAACTAAGTTGATTCTTTTCAGCCAAGAATGTATTTCAAAGCATTACTAGTTTGTAAAGAATAAAATAAATACATTTCTGGGCTGAAAAAAAAGGCTCCACATTAGCCCATTTTTTAAACTGCTTGCAAACCAAAAAAAAAAAAAAAAACATTGCAAAACAACACCGACCGATAACACAAAATTAAACAGACCGCTCCTGCTCCATCAACAAAGCCGTTGACACTGGGAAAGCACAATGTGGCGCCATTCAGATGAACGAGCTGTAAAAACAACAACTTGTCATCTTTATGTTAATTGCAAAATTTAAATAAAATCCGACCGTTGCTTCAAAGCCAGTTCTGATGGCATTAAGAGAAGACACAGTGGAAATTAAAACAATAACAAAATTAAAACTCAAAGCCTGTGATGGGCCGTGTTTGTGGTGAAGAAACGGTCAGTGACGTCATGTGATGAGCGATTTGCACCAGTAACATTTCAGTAGAAAAGGAGTTTCTTTATCCAGTTAGATCAGAAAAGTTTATATGCAATCAAAGCCAAATTCTGATATTTTGTACTGGAATCACACAACTGAGCGCTGAACAAAGCTGTCAGCTCCTGGCTCGTGTGTCAAAACAATCAGAGGGCCAAGCGTCATTTACCCTTTCACACCATTTCTTCTCGCCCCATGGCTCTCAGAGCGAGAGGACGAGAGAAAGAGATTGAGGGAAGTGGGCCCCACATGATTCAACAGTCATAGGAAGCATTAGGAAGCTTTTCATCACTGTGGACTCACTCCACCCATCCATCGACCCACTTAACTGTCCTAAAACCACAGCATCTCACGTTACTGCTGCTCTGGAAATGAGGAAACGAGACAGACACACACACACCCCGCTAAACGAGTGAGGAGCATTTCATTCAACAGCATCTGAAGGACAGACGACAGCCAATGTGGAAACACCTGCAGTGGACGCTGGCGTGGTTTCATTTGTACTTTCTTAGTGGATGTGTTGGAAGAGTGAACAAAAGGATTGCTAAATGCCCATTTAACAAGTAAATCTTCCAGAATCCTTTTCTTATGAAGCTTATTCCGTGACCTTGAGAGATATATACATGCGTTTCAATTGCCAGATTGGTGGAGATCATGTAGTTTCTCGCCACGAATTCTGCAGTTAGACACGATTATTTTTGAAAGCAAGCTGAATTAATGCAGGCTGGTGGCTTCAACAAAAGCATAAGCAAAAAGTCATGATTTATGCCATTTTGCAGAGCGTCATGGGAGTGGGCGAAGCCGACAAGATCTTTTTTGCACATTTTGCATGTTTTGACTTTGATTGGTGGAAGTTTCTGTACAGCATCATGGGTAATGTAGTTTTTCACCATGAATTCGGCAGTTAACAATTATTTTTAAAATAATTTAAAAAGGCTTTAATATAGAAATCCATAAGATATGAAAATATAAAAATCCATAAGACCTTTAATAATAATAATAATAATTTAATTTTAATTAATTATTATTACTTATTATAATTATAATAATATAAAGGCATTATCAAATTTTTAAAAAAGGAAAAATACAAAACTACTCATTTAAAAAATGCTGATTATACATGAAAATATTTTAATTTTATTGCAAATTACGTATATCCATTCAAATATTTAAGTATTTTGAGAGGGCAGGGAGACTCGACTACAACATTCGCAGTGCTTCAGGGAGTGGGCGGAGCCAAAAAGAATGTTTCGGCTTTCTGATTGGTGGAAGTTTCTGTACAGCATCACGGGTAATGTAGTTTTTCACCATGAAGTCTGTTAAACACGATTATTTGAATGGAGTTTTTACTTCCGGAAACCGACTGTTGTACTCCATAGTGACTGCGAAGTCCCATGTGACGCAAGCTTGCTGCATCACATTGGAAATTAAACTTGGATACATACTTGCGTGTGAAAAGGTTTAAGGTCAACTAATCACTTTCATCGACCACTGATCAAACAAACAGACATTCCCACCTGGAACTCACGTGACTGGTTAAGTCAGTGTTGCTGTGACCCATATAACAGCTACACAACACACAGACGCACGCCACAAATGAATAAGTGACCTTTGCAACTTTCCCCTCTTCACATCTCGACACATCACTCCATTTATTTCCCTCTCCAGTCAGAAATGCCCCAGAAAAAGCTTCTCTGAAAACAAGTACACTTAAATAACATCACAAAAAAAGGTTATTCCATTCAGTCAGATGCATTCTTGTTCTGAGTAACCTCCGGTGCTCTTTGGAGTGTGTTATTTCACTGCATTCCCCCTTTAATTTGCAACACAAGGCATGAGCGAGACACAGTCATCCTCCGCTTCTTGTCGCGTTGCCCAATCTGCGGCCTGTTAGGCAATAGGCGGAAACTAATGACCAACATGAGTGTCTTCATGAGCTGTTTATTTTGCAGCATTCCCAAGACGCTGCAACAGCTGGCACGCAAAAGCCAAAGGAGATCGGTCTTCGGCGAGCCACAAAACAAGCACAGCCTTTCAACGGCCAGCGCAACGTTTTCTTCACACACTCTCCAGGTGTAGATCGCAGGTCATCTCCTTCAATGCCTCAATTATGTTTCGCTGTTCCTCTTCTTCCCTTTCGGAGGTCATTGAAGAAAGACAAAATGTTCATGGGTAGAGCTCCAGAAGTAAATATCCCATTAGAAAAAATTGATTTTTAGTGATAATGCCAAAAGCTTTCAGGATGATGTGCGTTTCTGTAGATGTTATGATTTAGGGCTGTAAAATCAATGAATCGCGATTAATAGCATCTAACTTATATATATATATATATATAGTGTGCGTGAAGAAATAAAAACTTATTTCAGATGCGATTTGATTTTACAGCCCTATAAAAAACTGTTTATCAAACTCCAGCTGCAGAATTTTATTATATAATAATATTATTTACAATTACAATAATTTACAATTATTATTATTTACAAAATATTCATATATATATTGTATTATATTGTATGTGTGTGTGTTTGTGCGGTCAAATGTTTAAACAAGATTAAATCGCATCCAAAATAAAAATTTGTGTTTAAATAATGTGTAAAATATATAAATATATATATATATATATAGTGTGTGAAGAACTAAAAACTTATTTCAGATGCGATTTGATTTTACAGCCCTATAAAAAACTGTTTATCAAACTCCAGCTGCAGAATTTTATTATATAATAATATTTTTTACAATAATTTACAATTATTATTATTTACAAAATATTCAGATCTATATATATATATATATATATATATATATATATATATATATATATATATATATATATATATATATACACACATATATAAATATATTATATTATATGTGTGTGTGTTTGTGCGGTCAAATGTTTAAACGAGATTAAATCGCATCCAAAATAAAAATTTGTGTTTAAATAATGTGTAAAATTATATATATATATATATATATATTATATATATATATATATATATATATATATATATATATATATATATATACACACATACATGTATACATTTAAAAAATATATTATATTTATATACAATATAAATTATATATACACATACTAAATATACACTATTCACATTATGTAAACAATTTTTTATTTTGGATGCGATTAATCATTTGACAGCTTATTTTTATTGTGTGTGTGTGTGTGTAATATATATATATATACACATATACACACACATACACAAATATATGAAGAAAAACTTCTCGTTAGAAGCGATTAATTGTGATTAATCTATTTTACAGCACTAGTATAATTTCAACTACATGTATATAATAATAATAATAAATTATTTACAAAATATTCAAATGTACACAAACATAAATACAGAAGTATATTTTATACTTACAATTTAAGATTACAGAGTTAACAGCTTTCTAGAGAGCTTTGGTCTTTTGATCTTTGAAGATCTTTGGCTTCTGGGAAATGCAACCCAGGTTAGTTCTCCTCTCAAGAGCGGTTTACTAAAGAACGCGTCGAATCATTGCGGGGGAAAAACGTGAATTGGAAAAATGTGGGCGCTCGCTCTTTTGGGACTACAAAGAGTTATGGATTCTCTGCATGGCGACCACAGCAAAGCATGCATCCCAGCGTCCTCTGGCTAGCCGTGCTATTCCTGGGTGACACAGAAAAAGCATCCTCGCACACTGCAGGAATACTGACGGACTTGAGCCAATGGATCAAATACCACAAGCCACTTGCTGCTTCCGAGCGTCGCTCCTTCTCCAGTCCCGGAGCGACTCTGTGCCAGAATGACCCCGTATCACTCTTAATCTCTGGCCATCCGCCATTTGCTGCTGCAGTAACATGAGCAAGTTCCCCACAACGCCACTGGTCAACGTCCTTGTCCTTCGAAGTCTCTCATATTGCAGGTCTTAGACCAGTATGAAGATCCACAACCCACCAGTCTCATTTTACATGCGTGAGCAACAGTTTCGGGCCTCCAGGTATCGTCGGAGCAGCAGTAAAGGAGTCCGGGGAGTCTGTGCGCTCACACGGCACGGTAATCCACAGAGAGGATGACAAAAAGGTGCGTTCAAGCAAAAGACGATGCACATGACCCAGTCGTCGGATTTGTCCGGCGGTGAGACCGCAGTTAGATCATCGGAGTGTATCACGGGCTGCCGTGTCCCAGGCGTGTTCGCCTAAGTAAAGCAGACAGTGATGCAGCATCCACATGCCTCATTGGAGGAGGAAAGGTCCAGAAAGGGTTAGCTTGTCAATCCTGACGTGATTCTAGCTCAAATCCCTGCGTTAAATCAGCCTCCAACTGCGTTAAAAAGCTCAGCCCTGGACTGCACACTATATGCAAGCAAAATCTTACATTAAAAAAATGGAGGAAGCAATTAAACGGTCAAAATACTCTCGGTTTGTTTTATCTATTCATTCCAAACCAACTTTAGGCCACCAAAGACGACACAACAAGAGCTTTGCTTTAAGATCTTCTCACATGCGTCGCTAAAATGCAATGCAAACCGTTCAGATGGAAGTTCACTTTAGCGATAAGGTAAAACTGACCCTTCAGATGCACCAATTTGCATGATATGCCACTGATAACACAAGATACTGCTCTAATAATACCGTTAGGTCCTATTAAGG
>CM074287.1:21296245-21301245 GCA_037194245.1 Opsariichthys bidens
GTGTTGCTATGCAGTTGCTAAAATGTTCTGAGTGGATTCTAGTATCTGGATATGATCTTTTTTTCACATAAAATCATAAATACAATCGTTATTAGCAACAGCACACCCCTATTCCCCATTTAATCGTAATTAGTTCATTTGACAGCACTTTATTTATTTATTTATTTTTGTTGTAAAACATCAATTTAAAGTTGGCATGAACCTAAAGCTGCAATAGTCTTCCCTATTGTGACGTATATACCCAACAAACACAGAACGTTGCCTCAACGTAGCCAACCTTTTAGCAACGTTGTAACAACATGGCTTAAAGGTTGTTGCTTCTACATTGTGTGGTTAAGGTTGTTACTGTGCTGTCACAATGTTGCCGTTCAACCACGGTTCAGGACCATCGCTGAAGGTTGTGCTTGGGCTGTCTGGACAACCATTGTACGACATGTTCTCGTCACTGTTCCCAAGCGCATTTGAAATTTGAACAGACCATCGGGCCGTTATTCTTCTTCAAGCCATGGGATACGTGAGTATTGCTTATGATTTCTCTTTTAGATAAATAAGATATGCAAATATCCAAACAAAACCGACAATTTTCATGTCTAATGTGAGATTTATTTGTTCTGATAATAAACGGAGTGGACAGAATAGCTGATCATTCACATACCGAGTCGTTTGCGATCGGGTTTGGTGAAAGTTAATGCTAAGTTAAGTAAGTCTATTATATTTGAGCTTAATATAATTAATATACTCTATATCAACATTTTTTCCCCTTCAAATGTATGTTTTGGTAGTGTAATTATATGTATGCAATGTTTTAATAAAGTTGGATTATATGAACTTGTATGGCATTTTTCCTCTTTAAAGTTTCAGAGCTGGTTTTACATTAAAAATAACAATTAATGATTAACAGTATTTAAAAAAGTGTTACATGTTCATCTTGTGTGAGATTATTAAGAGATTGACCACAAAAAAAATAAATACATAAAAAAATAAGACGCAGAAAAGGTAATATATTATTTATAATCTGGTATAAAAATAAATGTGGTCGGAACGTCGTCTTGCAGTTGCTGAATGTCGCGCAACAACGTTGCTACAGTCCTTCGGCGTCTTACAATTCAACGTTGCTACAATGTTGCGAGCACGTTGACAGTCAACGTTGCCACAGTGAAAATGTGTTTGTTGGGTATATATATATATATATAGGCTATATGAGTAAACCGGCTTCGCAAACAAGAAGAAATGTAGGGCGGGGCTTGATTTTGTCCGAATTGATTTGGGAATTGATTGGATGGTTGTGGTTTGCTATTGGTTGATCTCATGTGAGTGACAGGTCGCCCCGCCCTCGTCATCAGAGAGGAGAGATGTTGCTGCAAGAGGGAGGAGAAGATATTCTGATTCAAGATCACAAGGCATGAAATTAAAAAAATTATGTGCCCAGATAAATAATTTACAATAAGTACTGCAATATTCCATAAAAAAGTAATAACTGCCAATTTTGATTTCATAGTGAACTAAATTAAAATGAGATTAAAATTGTTTATTATTTACAGTTCAATGCAAGAAACAAAAAACTAGTTATATATGTTTTTAGTTGTTAGTTTTGGCCTCTGCAAACATCCAGTTATTTCAGATAAGAACTTTTAATGCGAAAGGGCATCATGATAAGCGGACGTGAATTGAAATGTGAGCCGGTGCTCCGTCTCTCTCGGCTGTATTTTCCTGGAGTGTGTCGCACACATAATTAGTCTCAGCTCAGCGGGCGTACGGTGGGAAGTCAGGATCCGCTGCCGTCGCCCGGTTTGAAGCGTATTCCTGAGCGAGGTTCTGCGAGCCCACCGCATCCTCCCCGGCCCGTCAAAGCTACTGACGTTTGCCATCAAACTTCCACCTGTTCTGCAGGTCTTCTTTCTCAGTTATTAAATGGGCATAATGAATATTGATGAGGATTTCTTAAGTTACGACTGAAGCCTGTCTGAGATGAACGTCCCATAATGGCATTACTGTAGATTTTCAGACGGTTGCTAAACCCAGATGTAGTTCTGATATTCACTTTTGATAACCTGCACATTTACTTCACTCACCACTGGGGTTTTCTTCTGGAACTATTGATTGTAAGAGATTTGAAAAAAAAGCTAACTATTTATTATGAGATTTGAAAAAAAAACTATTAATTATAAGAGATTTGGGGGGAAAATCGAACTATTGATAATGATATTTGAAAAAAAACTAACAATTGATTATGAGATTTGAAAAAAACTGTAACTATTAATTATGAGATTTGGAAAAAAACTATCGATTATAAGAGATTTGGGGGGAAAATCGAATTATTGATAATGAGATTTGAAAAAAAAACGATTAATTATAAGAGATTGGGGGGGGAAATCGAACTATTGATAATGATATTTGAAAAAAAACTATTGATTATGAGATTTGAAAAAAAAACTAACTATTGATTATGAGATTTGAAAAAAAACTAACTATTGATTATGAGATTTGAAAAAAAAACTAAATATTGATTATGAGACTTGAAAAAAAATATTAATTATAAGAGATTTGGGGAAAAATCAAACTATTGATTATGAGATTTGAAAAAAAAAAACTTGATTATGAGATTTGAAAAAAAACTAAAAATTGATAATGAGACTTGAAAAAAAAACTAAATAATGATTATGAGATTTGAAAAAAAAAACTATTGATTATGAGATTTGAAAAAAAAACTAAATATTGATTATGAGACTTGAAAAAAACTAACTATTGATTTTGATATTTGAAAAAATATTAATTATAAGAGATTTGGGGGGAAAATCAAACTATTGATTATGAGATTTGAAAAAAAAAAAACAATTGATTATGAGACTTGAAAAAAACTAAATATTGATTATGAGATTTGAAAAAAAAACTAAATACTGATTATGAGACTTGAAAAAAACTAAATATTGATTATGAGATTTGAAAAAAAACTAACTATTGATTATGAGATTTGAAAAAAAAAAACTAAATATTGATTATGAGACTTGAAAAAAAATATTAATTATAAGAGATTTGGGGGAAAAATCAAACTATTGATTGTGAGATTTGAAAAAAAAAACTTGATTATGAGATTTGAAAAAAAACTAAATATTGATTATGAGACTTGAAAAAAAAACTAAATAATGATTATGAGATTTGAAAAAAAACCTATTGATTATGAGACTTGAAAAAAAAACTAAATATTGATTATGAGACTTGAAAAAAAAAACTAAATAATGATTATGAGATTTGAAAAAAAAACCTATTGATTATGAGACTTGAAAAAAAAACTAAATATTGATTATGAGACTTGAAAAAAACTAACTATTGATTATGATATTTGAAAAAAAAACTTGTCTTTAACAGTGTTATTTTAGTGTCATTGATTTTAGCATTACAGTTTTTATTAACATTTTGAATCAGTTTTTATTCTTATATTTTCCATTGTCATTTTAATTTCGGTTCAAGTTTTAGTAATTTTGCAGTGTCATTTTTATTAGTTTTTGTACTTTTCTTTAAATGTCAATACAGTTTTCATCCATTTTTATCTCAATTTTAGTCATTTTAATCAAAGTTATAAAAAATGAGTTTTTACATTTTATTTTTTTATTTAGTAACAAAATTGCATGAGCTATTTAATGCTTCTAGCTTCAGTTAACTCTAATAACCCTAGTCCTTAAATATTCAAATTTGGTGCATGACTGGTCCAACAATAAAACACTTCAGATATATATTTTTTGGGTGTCATTCATTATAATATTAAAGTCTTACAGCATGTTTTGACAACCCAGTCCATTGTGATTGGTCAACCGCTCACAGTGAATTACGGACGACTCGTTTCAGCAGTTCAGAATCTGTTCTTCCTTTTAGGAGACAATTTATCTGCACTTTGACCTATTGAAACTTTGCAGAGCTTTTACCATCACAAACAGCTCTATTACACTCTACATGAAAGGTAATATATGAAAGAGCATAACAGAGGCGCTTTAATGAAAGCACGTGACTTGTATTTGACATGTGCTGTTTCCAGTTGGCATTATCTCACAGTAATGAGCCATTGTGTTGATTCTTCACAATCCATTGACTAAAGCTGATGAGCGCTTCAACTCCAGACAAGTAGTACAACTGCAGAGGATCCATCTTTCCCTCTAAAAGCTCATTTGTTCTGTGTCGGTTTCTGGACCCCTGATGGTATTTCCGCTGCGCTCGAGTCACATCGTATTTATCACCAAAACGGCTCTAACGGCTCCAGAACTGATGGCTGTTTGTGTTTTACGCCGCGCAGCCACTTGTTGCGTGCGTGATATAGAGGCCTGTCTGGAAGTCAACCTCTTCAGATACACAGAGATATGTCAAATCACTACCACCTTCTTCTGGGAAGAAATGCTGTTTTCACTAAAGCCTTTCTGAGCATTGAAGAATCTTTAAACAGAAAGTTATTTTTCTATCTCAAAAACGTGAGAAGCCTTTTTTTTTTTGCGGTTATTAGTGTTTTATTTACTATTAAACTCAATTTTCACTCTGAAATTGCTAGCAAATTTCTAAATTAATTGACCGGTCGCAAAGACCCGCCTCATTTAGTTACTGTTGCTCTCACGCCACACATCATGTTCTCACGCAGTGAAAAATACATCCCGGAGCAAAGAGGACAGAGAAGGTTACTTTTGATATGAAAAAAGAAGTTTGAACTATAAATAGCGTCTAGTGTGGTGACAGATCATCTCTTCATTCTAGTTCATTTATAGCATCAAATAAACATGAATGAACATCAGAAGGAATGTTGTTTCAAGCGCGGAAAGACGTGAGGACACACAATTCTTCAAGTTCACCAACGTTAATCTACTGACTCCCCAGACCGCTTTGACGGAAAAAAAGGGGTTCTGATTGGTCAGATCGCCTGTCAATCAAACTGCCGGCGAAGGAAGCGTTGAGAGACTTTACAGTTTGCTTATTATCACCCTTAAAGGGTTAGTTCACCCAAAAATGAAAATGTCCTCATT
>CM074287.1:21311245-21401245 GCA_037194245.1 Opsariichthys bidens
TATTTATATATAATTTATAATCTATATAAATATAATATATTTTTGTTTTATATATATATATATATATATATATTAAGAAATATTTACATATAAACATAATACATAACATATTTATATAGATTATAAATTATATATAAATATACATGTTTATAAGTAAATATTTCTTAAATAAACACATGTATATGTATGTACTTATATATACACAACTATATACACAGTACTCACACATTTATATGTAAACTCAAATACTACATATAAATCTCTGTTCACCATTTTGGATGATTTCATTCCAATGAACTTGTCGCAGTGCATTATGGGATTGCCTTCACCATCCTCACTGAGGTCCAAATGCTTGCCCTGGTCAGTGTTTGACATCTCAAAGTGATTTAAGAGAGAAAGACAAGGGTCAAGAAAGGTCAAACACACTCTGCACACACGCATATACTGACAGCAAAGGAGCATGTAAGGAGTGAGGCGAGGATGAGCAGATCTGACAGGACGGTCTTTAGTAAACATCACGCAGTTACATAACCATAACGGTGAACCCAGAGGAGCGCTTATCATGCGCAGCCAGACCGCAGGCGTCAACACGCAATTAATGAACATGTGAAATCAAACAGCTGTTAGAGGTTTCTTTCAGATCCTGTTCAGAGTGGCAAACCCGGCGTGAAGATCTTACGTTCATAGACACCGCGCTTTAAACCGCTGCAGCTGCAAATAAGATAGATTTCATTTTGAGCAAATGATAATGAAGCTACGAGGGTTTCTTGCACAAAAGGCATTTGTTTTTTTTCGTCTAGGGTACAGTGATCTTTTAAATGAACTTTTCAATTATAAACGACCACCGTTATGATTGTTTTATCGGCGGTCAGATTATTGACTTCCCTCATCATTAATTCCCTCCTGGCTCCAGATTTCCAGTGTTGTGAATACTAAGGGTCCCGAGGCTTTGTTTTGTGTTTGTTTGTGCCGGTAATTCTTTTGTTCTGACATTCACAAAGGAGAAGAAAAGAGATCTTTCTGTCTTTTTTTCACTCCTCCGCCTCCCTTCACTATGAGGCTTTGTATATCACTTCCTCTATCATGAAATAAGAGAGGGATGATAATCTCATGCACACTGTGTTTGAACTCAGAACAGCATACTAACACACATCTTACTGTGTATACAGTGTGTGTACAGTGTGCCAATTATGCCTAAATGTGCAGTATATTAACTCGAGCTTATGGAAAATTACTGGAACAACGAATCTCACCATGCAATGAACTCGACTTGACCTTCCACTTCCAGATTTAAACGTGATTTTACTGGATTATACAATCCACAATGTGTTGATTTAATGAATAAATGAATTTATAATCATTTAAATGATAAAATGTATTATTTTTTATAGATTAATTGTTTTGTATAATTGTATATTATTTAATACAATTATTTGTAATTATAATTCTTTAATTATTATTAAGCATGTTTAAATTTACACATGGTGTTCAGTTATCCAGAGACATAAAATGTATGTATATACAATAAAATGATAAAATAAAAAAATAAAAAAAACTATGTAGACATATTTTAAAATAATAGAAAAATTGCAAAAGCAAAACAACTAAATTACTAAATCTATCAATTTTATATATATATATATATATATATATATATATAGCAACTCCATTTAAATATACTGTATGTATTATTTTTATTATAAATTTATATTTTATAATATTTAATTATATAATAATTAATATTATGAAACATACTTTTATATTTTATTATATTTTATAATATTTTGTAACATTTAATTTATATTTTTCAGTTTTGAATAAATCTAATAAATAATATAAGTTTATTTTAGCTCATATAATGTTTTATTATATTTAATACACTTAATCTAGATTATATATACACATATACATACATACACACACACAGTAATCACATCCAACAAAAAGTTTGTAAATATAATATATGTGTGTGTGTATATATATATATATATATAAAAATTGAAATAAAAATAAAAATGAACAAAAACTGTATAGACATATTTTAAACAACTAAATTACTAAATCTATCAAATTCAAATCTCAATACTAAAACAACACAGAGTAGTTTGATCATGTCGAGCTCATCACATTGAGACGGTGTGCTCTGCTTTATACGGCTCCCTTCAGGCATGCAGGACATTTGCAGGCTGCATAAATACAAGGATGGCCGGAACATGTTTGTGTGCAGCGAGAGACTCTCCCCATCATTAACTCAGTATTGACTGTGAGTAGCAGATCTGTTTTTAAGCACCTTTGTCATCTCTCACAGCCCATAATGGTATTTTTAATGAGGGAACTGTGAGAATTTGCTGTGATACTTCACCGTGCTCTTTTCAGATAATATTTGCGTGGTTACAGAAACTTTGGCTCTCCGTTGGGACTCGGATTTAAGCTAATGAATCCAAGGCACACAGCTTTGGAAATTAGCAGCCTCCCTCAAGCAATCTGTCCGCACAGATTCCGGCAGACAGACTCTTTCCCTGCTAACGCAGCGGATCCTATGGGCATCTTCCATCAGACACATGCTGCATAATCAAAAACTGTTGCTTGATGAACACTGACGCCGTGCTTTGAATACAATTAAGCTAAGAATAGTTTGAATTGGTCAAAGAAATGAATTACATGTAGTGACAGAATAACATGAAGTACTTCACTGCATAAATTAATCCTTATTAAAGTTTCAAGATATTCAGTCGAGAGCAGTGAGTGATTTATTCTTTGCCACAGACACCATCGGATATATACTGTCAATTTAAATGTCCAGTGTGTAATATTTAGGAGCATCTATTGACAGAAATGCAATTTAATATACAAAACTATGTTTTCAGTGATGTACAAACACCTTCCATGATGAACCGCTATCGAACTCTACAGAGAGCGTTTGCTAGACTGGTTACTCTCTGCTGTCTCAGATGAAGATATATTTGTCCTGTGTCAGCCACCGTAGTTGCTCTATGTGCTTTGAAAGGGAGGGGTGAGCGGTGGACTGAGCCGTTGGTTACAACCTCACCACTAATGTCGCTAAAATTTGCGCGCTGCACCTTTAAGAGATGCACTGATTCAATATACTGATACTTGTTACAGATAGTTGTCTTTCTCTACCGTGTTTGCTAGGATACTTACCGAGACGGCCATTTTTTGACATGTTTTTGTGAAATGAAAAAAAAAAAAAACCCTATCCTTCCCTTTTCCCTTCCTACTCTAGCTTATGGTACTGAGCAATGTGTGAAACTTGTATTGTGAGCACTTCCTGAGTCTATTTGCCAATTCATGAAGAATCGCTTGTTTGTATTCCACACTTGTAAGTCGCTTTGGATAAAAGCGTCTGCTAAATGACTAAATGTAAATGTAAATGTAAGTGAAAGAGAACTCAATTCAGTATTCGTGCGCTGTCTGAGATGCGGGATTCTGTGCGCGTGCGTCGATGTTTAAACTTCACACACAGTGCGCGAGTCTTCTTGCGCTTGAATATTTAAATAGGCAATTGTTAAACTTTCGCGTCATTCACGTCTGCTCAAGTTCATGTTCTCAAAACATTGCATTATTAGAATTCATAAAAATGTTACTGGCCAACACCGTTTCATCAACCCTTGTCATATTTTTCACATCCGCCGCTCTGAAACTCTTGTGTTAAGCACACATCCCAAGCCGAGCTCGGTTTGATCGGAGCACTTTAACCTCAAAATAAACCCATTCATATTGAATGAGCTTGTAATACACTGTGTAAAACGCTCAGTACTGTGTAAACTCATGAATATTGAATAATAACACGGAGGTATGGCTGCTGCTCTTGTGCAGAGATATGGAGAATGAGGTCTCTGTGCGACAGTTTACAATATAAATTCATAATTAAAGACTGCAATTATGCATTTAGTAATATCATTTGATTTTTGAATTTGCATTCACACATCTACATTCATCAAATTTAGCATATAACATTTTTTAAAAATATTTTTCAGCATATAAATAAACCAAATATTCCTAAATCTTTTTGGATATGATTATACATTATCTGAAGCAAATCTGAGCGCAACACAGGTTAAGTCATTAACTTGTTCTGAGAGGTTTTTATTTGGTTGCCAGGTGGTGGCTGTGGTGTACTGAGAGGTTGCTAGGTGGTGAGTGTTCTAGGAGGTTGCTAGGTGGTTGCTGTGGTGTTCTGGGAGGTTGCTAGGTGATTGTTGTGGTGTTCTGGGAGGTTGCTAGGTGATTGTTGTGGTGTACTGAGAGGTTGCTAGGTGGTGAGTGTTCTAGGAGGTTGCTAGGTGGTTGCTGTGGTGTTCTGGGAGGTTGCTAGGTGGTTGTTGTGGTGTTCTGAGAGGTTGCTAGGTGATTGTTGTGGTGTTCTGGGAGGTTGCAAGGTGGTTGCTGTGGTGTTCTGAGAGGTTGCTAGGTGGCGAGTGTTCTAGGTGGTTGCTAAGTGATTGTTGTGGTGTTCTGGGAGGTTGCTAGGTGGTTGCTGTGGTGTTCTGAGAGGTTGCTAGGTGGCGAGTGTTCTAGGAGGTTGCTAAGTGATTGTTATGGTGTACTGAGAGGTTGCTAGGTGATTGTTGTGGTGTTCTGAGAGGTTGCTAGGTGATTGTTATGGTGTACTGAGAGGTTGCTAGGTGATTGTTGTGGTGTTCTGGGAGGTTGCTAGGTGGTTGCTGTGGTGTTCTGGGAGGTTGCTAGGTGGCGAGTGTTCTAGGAGGTTGCTAAGTGATTGTTATGGTGTACTGAGAGGTTGCTAGGTGATTGTTGTGGTGTTCTGATTGGTTGCTAGGTGGTTACTGTGGTGTTCTGAGTGGTTGCTGTGGTGTTCTGAGAGGTTGCTAAGCGGTGAGTGTTCTAGGAGGTTGCTAGGTGATTGTTGTGGTGTTCTGGGAGGTTGCTAGGTGGTTGCTGTGGTGTTCTGAGAGGTTGCTAGGTGGTGAGTGTTCTAGGAGGTTGCTAGGTGATTGTTATATGTACTGAGAGGTTGCTAGGTGATTGTTGTGGTGTTCTGATTGGTTGCTAGGTGGTTACTGTGGTGTTCTGAGTGGATGCTAGGTGGTGAGTGTTATAGGAGGTTGCTAGGTGATTGTTGTGGTGTTCTGAGAGGTTGCTAAGTGGTGAGTGTTATAGGAGGTTGCTAGGTGATTGTTGTGGTGTTCTGGGAGGTTGCTAGGTGGTTGCTGTGGTGTTCTGAGAGGTTGCTAGGTGGTGAGTGTTCTAGGAGGTTGCTAGGTGATTGTTATATGTACTGAGAGGTTGCTAGGTGATTGTTGTGGTGTTCTGATTGGTTGCTAGGTGGTTACTGTGGTGTTCTGAGTGGATGCTAGGTGGTGAGTGTTATAGGAGGTTGCTAGGTGATTGTTGTGGTGTTCTGAGAGGTTGCTAAGTGGTGAGTGTTATAGGAGGTTGCTAGGTGATTGTTGTGGTGTTCTGGGAGGTTGCTAGGTGGTTGCTGTGGTGTTCTGAGAGGTTGCTAGATGGTGAGTGTTCTGAGAGGTTGCTAAGTGATTGTTATGGTGTACTAAGAGGTTGCTAGGTGATTGTTGTGGGGTTCTGATTGGTTGCTAGGTGGTTACTGTGGTGTTCTGAGAGGTTGCTAGGTGGTGAGTGTTCTAGGAGGTTGCTAGGTGATTGTTATGGTGTACTGAGAAGTTGCTAGGTGATTGTTATGGTGTTCTGGGAGTTTGCTAGGTGGTTGCTGAGGTATTCTGAGTGGTTGCTATGGTGTTCTGACTGGTTATACTTATGATTACAAAATCAAGAAAAATTGCTTTGCCATCATTCAAACTGCAATTAATGTCAATAAGGAAAAATCCCCTACAAGTTCAACCAAATACCTCTTTCAGCTGGGTCATTATTTCAAGACGACTCTTTACTTCCTGTTGCACTGAGCCCATTAAAATCCTCTGAATCTACTAATGCAGGATGAGTAATTACAAGCAGCATTGTGGGGATGAAACTGGACGAGCGCCAGCCGTGATTTACAACCGTTTGAAGAGATCAGCCGAGACTCTGGAAGACACGGTTCTGGGAGGGAAGGATGGGAAGCGGAACAGAAATCTGCTCCAGTATCAAACGACAGCAATCAAAACATCATTACTCTCACCCTGCACCACGACGGGCTCTTTTCCTCAGCACTGCTCTCAGCTGATCTGACTTCCTGTTATAGAAACACACTTCATTAAGAGCACCTGTCAGGCTCGCAACGGAAGCCGAGATCCCACACTTTTCTCATCTCGTGTTGCTTAAACTGCCCCCGTCGTCTGAACAGCTCGAGACGTGTGTTGGTAGATTTCAACCACTTCACAGAACAAAATAAAAGCACACATAAATCATCCTAGAGTGGGACTTATCCATCCAAAAAGGAGTTGAATTTTCACATTTTTTACATTAGTCTCGTCACTAGAGAGGTTGCTATGCTGTTGCTAGGTAGTTGCTATGCAGTAGGTAGGTGGTTACCAGAAGGTTGCCAGGGTATTTTGAAAAAAAAAAAAAAAAAAAAAACCCACCATAAATCCCAAAGGAGTTAAATTTTTACATTTTGTCTGTAAGTTGCAGCTGCAAGATGCCAAAAGATCCTAGGATGTTCTAGGAGGTTGTCATGCGGTTGCTAGGTAGTTGCTATGGTGTTCTCGGAGGTTGCTAGATGGGTGCTGGGGTGTTCAGGATGTTGCCAATCTAAAATAAATATATCTAAAATATTATATATATATATAACACATATTTCATGTTAGATTTTCATTACTTTTTTAATAATTCATTTTAAATTGTACATATATATATATATATATATAAAAGTAATGAAAATCTAACATGAAAATAAATGTAAAAATATTATTTTATTATATAAACTATATTATAATACAACAAATTATATTTAATAAAATACAATTTTACATTAAACAATATAAAATCTATATAAAATAAATATAAATACCTTATATAATATATTATTAAAAAAGTTCGACAAGAAAATCGAACAAGATAAAGTCATTTAAAAATCAGTATATATAAAATGTAAAATAAAATATTATTTTATTATACTATAATACAACAAACTATATTATAAATAGATATTAACAGATATTATGTATGTAAAATAATAAAATACATTTAAAAATATGGTATGAAATTTAAAATGACACGACTAAAGAAAAAACAAAAAAAAAAAGGGGCTCTCGCTGGCTTATGTTCTCTTTCTCAGAGCAGCTCTCTCTCGTGCCCTTTCATTTTTCAGTGACATTTGAGGCGTCTAACTTCATTCCACATCGTCCGCCGCTTCATCTCTCGACGTGATGACAGCAGGAAGTTCTGAGTGTCACGATATCACATGAACAGTGACTGACAAACACACACGGAGCCAATCAGAGATCAGCATTCTGTCCTTAATGCACTCCATTAGCTGCACTGGATTTTTGTCTGTGCACAGAAAGTACAGGATATTTACGTGATTGACAATATTGATTAATGCAAATTAATTTCGTCAAGTGTTTTAAGTCTCAAATAGCGGATCCAGAAGCCTTGTCTGCTGTTTTATGTGACGATGATCGCTTCAGGTCGATATATTTCCACTAGGGCACGACACTTGTTTCATCTTGGGAATAAAACGCTACACTATAACCATTACCGTAATTAGATATCCATGAATAGACGAGAATTAAAGATAATTTAAAGCAATTTGGAGACAGGAACACATTACTTTGTGATGAGCGTTCACAATGCAATGTTCCCCTCGAAAACTACATTTGGTCCCTGGAGACTCACTAATGAATATTCATAAGATTGCTTCGAAGATATAAAAAGATAAATTGAGCTACATTAATTTTTGAAGCACACAAATGTTATTTTTGTTCTGTTTAGAGTCTGGAAATAGAGCGATATCCCGGGGACATTTGCTGTGATCTGCTAACGTTGCTCTAGAATGTGATCTGTCTCTTTAATTTGTTTGTGTTTCGGTTTGTGTTTTCTGCGGTAATGAATTCACTGACATGCCCGATACTTTAACGAGCACGCTATTTGTGTATGCTAATCATATGCATTCATCATTATTAAATAAAATAAACACCATGTTCGTCAGAATTGGCACCAACAGTCCGAGTTTCTGCTCTTAAATGAGATGATAATTTTATGTTTCCTAATAATAATCATTCATGTAACTGTCACAGTACTTTTTAAGGGTGGAGTATGTAATTAAGTTTAACCCTGTGACCCTAACTGAAATCCTCTGGGCCACTTATGTTCTTATTTATTTATAATTAAAGCTACTAGTTATTGAAAATAAAATAGAATAAAATAAAATAAATAATAAAATAATAATTAAAATAAATAAAATAAAATAAAAAAATCAAGCCACTGTTTATGTCTAAAACAAAGAGGCTAAAAAATGTTTAAAAAAAGTTAAAACTAGTTTTAGCTACTTTTTTAAAGTTATTTTTAGCTACTTTTCAAGTAACATGCATTGTAGCTAATTACAAATCAACACTAAATTATGAATAATTAGTTATTATTAGTTCGATTCCAAAACAAATCACTCGAGTGAATAATAAAATAAAATAAAATAAAATAAAATAAAATAAAAAAAATCAAGCCACTGTTTATGTCTAAAACAAAGAGGCTAAAAAATGTTTAAAAAAAGTTAAAACTAGTTTTAGGTACTTTTTTTAAAGTTACTTTTAGCTACTTTTCAAGTAACATGTATTGAAGCTAATTACAAATCAACTCTAAATTATGAATAATTAGTTATTATTAGTTCGATTCCAAAACAAATCACTCAAATGAATAATAAAATAAAATAAAATAAAATAAAATAAAATAAAATAAAATAAAATAAAATAAAATAAAATAAAATGAAATAAAAAAAATCAAGCCACTGTTTATGTCTAAAACAAAGAGGCTAAAAAATGTTTAAAAAAAGTTAAAACTAGTTTTAGCTACTTTTTTAAAGTTATTTTTAGCTACTTTTCAAGTAACATGCATTGTTGCTAATTACAAATCAACACTAAATTATGAATAATTAGTTATTATTAGTTCGATTCCAAAACAAATCACTCAAATGAATAATAAAATAAAATAAAATAAAATAAAATAAAATAAAATAAAATAAAATAAAATAAAATAAAATAAAATAAAATAAAATAAAATAAAATAAAATAAAATGAAATAAAAAAAATCAAGCCACTGTTTATGTCTAAAACAAAGAGGCTAAAAAATGTTTAAAAAAAGTTAAAACTAGTTTTAGGTACTTTTTTTAAAGTTACTTTTAGCTACTTTTCAAGTAACATGTATTGAAGCTAATTACAAATCAACTCTAAATTATGAATAATTAGTTATTATTAGTTCGATTCCAAAACAAATCACTCAAATGAATAATAAAATAAAATAAAATAAAATAAAATAAAATAAAATAAAATAAAATAAAATGAAATAAAAAAAATCAAGCCACTGTTTATGTCTAAAACAAAGAGGCTAAAAAATGTTTAAAAAAAGTTAAAACTAGTTTTAGCTACTTTTTTAAAGTTATTTTTAGCTACTTTTCAAGTAACATGCATTGTTGCTAATTACAAATCAACACTAAATTATGAATAATTAGTTATTATTAGTTCGATTCCAAAACAAATCACTCAAATGAATAATAAAAGAAAATAAAATAAAATAAAATAAAATAAAATAAAATAAAATAAAATAAAATAAAATAAAATAAAATAAAATGAAATAAAAAAAATCAAGCCACTGTTTATGTCTAAAACAAAGAGGCTAAAAAATGTTTAAAAAAAGTTAAAACTAGTTTTAGGTACTTTTTTTAAAGTTACTTTTAGCTACTTTTCAAGTAACATGTATTGAAGCTAATTACAAATCAACTCTAAATTATGAATAATTAGTTATTATTAGTTCGATTCCAAAACAAATCACTCAAATGAATAATAAAATAAAATAAAATAAAATAAAATAAAATAAAATAAAATAAAATGAAATAAAAAAAATCAAGCCACTGTTTATGTCTAAAACAAAGAGGCTAAAAAATGTTTAAAAAAAGTTAAAAGTAGTTTTAGGTACTTTTTTAAAGTTATTTTTAGCTATTCAAGTAACATGCATTGTAGCTAATTACAAATCATCATTAAATTATGAATAATTAGTTATTATTAGTTCGATTCCCAAACAAATCACTCAAATGAATAATAAAATAAAATAAAGGTGCGGTTAGCTTCTAAAAAGGCAAAAAAATAATAAAAAAATAAAACTATTTTAGGTACTTTTTGTTACTGAAGTTATTTTTAGCTACTTTTCAAGTACATTACATTGTAGCTAATTACAAATCATCATTAAATTATGCGTAATTAGTTATTATAAAACACAATCTCTAATCAATATGTTCTTTTGTGCAATAAATAAATAAAATAAAATACAGTAACAAATAAGGTACAGTTAGCTTCTAAAAATGCTAAAAAAAAACCCTAAAAAAAACTATTTTAGGTGCCTTTTATTATTAAAGCTAGTTTCAGCTCATTTTTGAGTTTCTTGCAGTGTAGCTACCATCATTAAATTATGATTAATTACTTATTATAAAGCGCAACGAATCTGTTCGTTTCAGTGCAACCCATGTAGTTCAATTCTCAAACAAAGGACTCAAATGAGTAAATGAAAATAATCAAATAAAATTAAATAAACAAAGCCACAGCACAAATGCTAAAACAGTTCTAATTTTAGGGGGTTTGTTTTGTTTCTGAAGTTAGTTTGTAATGTATCAAAGCACAATAGAGAAGTTAAGACTGGTTTAAACACCATTACGAGCAATTAGTTATTACTCATTTTCAGGTATTTTACGTCTCGCACTAAAGATTGAGGTCAACAGCTCCATATCTCAGTCTGATTTTTCACCCCGTCATAAGTACGCCATTAAACCCACCATAATGTTAATGAACGGGACGGGCCCTTCCAGTTAACGTGGAGGTCCTCGCTGTTTCAAATACGCCGGTGGGACGTCACTTTTCAAGTGCCAATTGTGGCCTAGAGGGCTATTGGCAATAAAAAGCTGTCAGTCAGCGCAGCTTATCTGGATTTATAGCTACAAGGTGCATATCAGCTCCTCTTTCTACTTATAGGTCATATAAAGCTGCTCTGCGCTGTGGGTTATGAGCCCAGCGCCTCGTATCTGCCAGGACGGCCCATGAGCAGCTCTCATCCCGGCTCAGAGAGCTGCAGAATAAAGTCCAAGCAGCTTTCGCGCTGGCCTGAAGAGCAAGTGAGCGGCTGCCATCTTGGACTGCGTCTCGCAGCTGCACCGAAGTCCCTCAGCGGCCCTACAGGCCATGGCAGGATTTTCGGTCGTCCTGGCACAGCGCAGTCATGATCGGTACACACAGACAGAGGACAATAGACAGAGGGACACAAAGACTGCTGCTGTGCGCAGAGCAAAGAGACGGATGGTTTAGTTTGGTGCTCACCGCCATTGTTTGCATGAGGCTTCGAAAGAGGACGGTGATGATGCATTTGCTCTTTTTGTCTCCAGATCCTCCCATCTTCCTTCCTTTACAAACGTTCCCCTGTGTGTGTTGCTACTAGAGGAAAGAAATATCAAAAATGAGATCTGAGATATCATTCATGCACGTTACACAAAGATACATGCGTAGGAATTTTTTATTTTATTTATATTTTTTTTTTATTTCTGAATCTATTTCTATAAGGATTTTGGAATAAATTTATTTAAAAAATGCAATTCGATTGTCATTATTATATATATATATATAAATAAATATAATAAATATATATATATATATATATATATAATATAATAAATATATATATAATGACAATCGATCATTCGATTGTCATTATATATATATATATATATATATATAAAATAAATATAATAAATATATATATAATGACAATCGAATTGCATTTTTATATACACTAAACATAAAAATGAAATGCAGTTGCATTGTCAAATGGACAATAACATATACATTTAAAACAAATATGTCAAAAAAAAATCCAAAAACAGGCTTTAAATATATACTTCACAACAATTCTGAACAAAAATGTAGAAACATATTTCATTCATTTTTTTTTTTAAATGAAATATTACTGATAAAATGCATGATTTGCAACTTTAACTACACACCATAGTCAGTTGTATATGATTCACTAAAAAAAGACTGTTTTTGATGCAGTAAAAAGAATTCGATTCATTAGTTATTCATTCAAGACACTGATTGCTCTAGTTTTGATTCACTAAAAAGAACTGACATTTGTTTAGGAAACCGGCGGCACTTAAAAGAACTGATTCATTAGAGTCATTCATTCAGGAATCAAGGACACTGATTGCTCTGTATATTTTTGATTCACTAAAAAGAATTGAATCAGAGTCATTTGTTTAGGAAACGGGTCGCACTAAAAGAACCAATTAGAGTCATTCGTGACTCACTCGGAGTTGTGAAAGAACCTAAACCCAGACTATTGGTATCTGAACGCGTAACCAGATTAGCCCAAATATTACAATTAATCAAACACACAAGAGAACTTTACAAGCATTTCAATTCAGCAGTGGAACTGTGATGACTCTGTCCGTCGGTATTAAAGAGTATGCATACGATATTTGTTCTGAGAGTCTTGTTACCTCTGTGCTCACAAAGCGTGGCTCTTGTCATTGCTGATTCCGCACGGAATTTCAGTAACCCAATATGAGCGTCTCATCCTGAGCTGCAAACACAATCAGCCAGCAGGGATAAGCTGGCAGACTCCAATACAGCCAAAGAGCATCAAACAGCGGCCTAATTTGATTAACGTCCTCACACTGCGTTCAGTTCAGTGGATGCGTTCGGAGTGCCAGGACGCAGCTCAAAGTTCAGGAAAAGCCGGACTCGAGAGCCGGTGCAGTGAAATGGAGGATCCGGTGGGTTTTCCACTCAAGCATTAAGAGCTTTGAAAGTCTCTGTGCTCTCGTGGCCTCATGAATAAAACCTCGGCTTTTCTGTTCAAAGCAACCGACTGGAAGTGTTCGCAAAAGTCTTCCGAATGACTTGTGTTTGTTTGAGACCCCGAATGATTGTCTTTAAAAAAGCGCACACAGAAATATTGTAATAAAGACACTGAAAGACATTTCACGCAGAGGATATGAGCCGCTTGAAAAATTCTGGGTGGTTGCCAGGGTGTTGCTATGCAGTTGCTAAGGTGTTCTGAGTGGTTTTTGGCAATTAGCGTGTTCTGGGCAGTCGTCAGGGTGTTGCTATGACGTTGCCAAGGTGTTCAAGTATTGTTTGTTTTTTTCGCATTTTTGCTATACAGTTAATAAGAGTGTTCTGGACAGTTGCTACAGTTCTGCTAATCCGTTGCTATGGTGTTATCAGTGTGTTTTAGAGTGTTTTAACGGTTGCCAAGTCATTGCAAGGGTTTTATGGGTAGTTGCCAGGCTGTTGCTATGTGGTTGCTAAGGTGTTTTGAGTGTTTTAATGGTTGGTACACCGTTGCTAGGGTGTTCTTGGCAGTTGTCAGGGTATTGCTATGTGGTTGCTAAGGTGTTCTGAGTGTTTTAATGGTTGCTATACCATTGCTAGAGTGTTCTTGGCAGTTGCCAGGATGTTGCTATGTGGTTGCTAAGGTGTTCTAAGTGTTTTTTTTTGCGATTGTTACGCCATTGCTAGGGTGTTCTTGGCAGTTGTCAGGGTATTGCTATGTGTTTGCTAAGGTCTTCTGAGTGTTTTAATGGTTGCTATACCATTGCTAGGGTGTTCTTGGCAGTTGCCAGGATATTGCTATGTGGTTGCTAAGGTGTTTTGAGTGTTTTAATGGTTGCTATACCATTGCTAGGGTGTTCTTGGCAGTTGCCAGGATGTTGCTATGTGGTTGCTAAGGTGTTCTAAGTGTTTTTTTGCGATTGTTACGCCATTGCTAGTGTGCTCTGGGCAGTTGTCAGGGTATTGCTATGTGGTTGCTAAGGTCTTCTGAGTGTTTTAATGGTTGCTATACCATTGCTAAGGTGTTCTTGGCAGTTGTCAGGATATTGCTATGTGGTTGCTAAGGTGTTTTGAGTGTTTTAATGGATGCAAAGCCATTGCTAAGGTGTTCTGGGTAATTGCCAGGGTGTAGCTATGTGGTTGCTAAGGTGTTCTGAGTGTTTTTTATTGCGGTTGTTATGCCATTGCTAAGGTGTTCTGGGTGATGACCAGGGTGTTGCTATACTAAAAAGTCCCCTTCTCGTCTCCACCTCTGACCTGAACACGAAAACAAAGACTGTTGAAAAAAAAAAAAATTCAAGGCTATTAATTCCACATCTTCACAAAAGCGCTTACTTTAGCGTTCCTCACTAGACTTGGGAATCATTGGCATTTTTCTAATTCAAAAGTGTAGATTGAATACTAGGCTTTTTTCAAGCCACATGTGAGGCAAATCTGACAGTTTTTTCAGGTTTTGAGACAGAGCTTTTGTATTAGCGATTCCACCCTCCATGCACCGCTCTCTCTCTCTCTGTCTCTCTCTCTCCCTGAAGTCATGCGCCCTGCGTAAAATTGCATTATTCCATCTCTATTCCAATTCCTTTTCCTAAGCCAGAGCTTTGTGATCACCCTCCAGATAGGTATTTTATGAAGCAGAAGAGATGGGAGGAAATATTCATCCATGAGAAATATTTATCCGGAGCTTTTTCCCCCAAAGACTGAATTTTCCTTTAATGTCTCTTTTTCTCCCACTGCAATCAAAGCCGACGCTGAAAAGCGGAATGAACGGAAAAGGTCGTCCGCTACTTCTTAGCTTTGAGCAGAAGAGGTCAGACTCAAACGTACAATCTTGGTCTACATGCTTTGATTTCACACGCCATTAAGCCTTCCCAAATTGCACCGTCTGGATGAAGGCCGCAACTTTCGCACTGTCATCTTTGCTCTCGCCACATGGCACAGCAACAGCCTTTAAATCAAAAAACAAATCTGAGTTTTGATTCCTCGCAGCGTACTCGACAACAGTGCACTTGAAAGGCTTATTGCAATATTCAAAAATGAATCGACGAGGAAACAGTACAAACCCGAGGACAATCTTACTCCTCAGAGGTTGCATGGCGTCTCATTTAAATATCAACATTGCCAGAGATGCTTCTTTTAAAATGCGCTAGGAGAAATAAAAATAGGCTTAAATGAGTCAAACAGTAAAAGTATAGAGCTATAAATTTGATCCGGATAGAGTCTCAGGTCATTTTGGCGTTAAAGTGCGTGTTCAAATTGAGATCTTCTGGTTGCAGTTTTCTTTGTTGGGATCACTTCTTGTGGAGATACATGTGAGATAACAGGGTCTTTTTTCAGGAAAAATATATTTGGTTTCCATTTGACCTGTTCACGAGAAACAACTGAGATGTCATTTGGGATTATGATTTGAAATCTCTCAAAACTATATAAGAGACATATATAAGAGTCTTTTCTCCGGCAAAATATCTAGAACTCCATTTAATCTCATTTCTGTCCAACAGAGATATCAAAGAGATCTTCTTCTTATAGCTCTAAAAAAGATCTAAAATCTCTTCAAAACTATAAAAGATGCACTGCGGTCATTTCTCAGCTAAACTATCGGGGACTCCATTTGGTTTCCATTTGCTGTCCGTGAGAGACATTTGGGATTTTTTTGTTGGTTTTTTTTTGTTTTCCCATAGGGATATTCTTGAAATCTCTTCTAAAACACACACGTGAGAGGCAGAAGTAAAAAATATTTCAGTCTAAACACAAGTTTTATGTAATTTAATTACATAGCAATTTTCCATCCATTTGGATTACATAGTTTTAACATAAACAACTAATAAACTTAATGCGATTCATATTTGTCAGTCATACGTAAATGAAATAGGTAAGATTTATGTAATAGTTAATGGGATTAAATGTCTTTTGTAATGTCAGTTGTAGTTTTTGTGCTTCATTGATTCTGCTTGTTAACAGCAGGTGTTCATCATTAATGTTCAATCATCACTTAATGATCTCATTAACTCTGACACTGCTTCAATTGTAACACACACATGACCACTAAACAGTGTTCATTAACCTGTGAACTATTATATAAATCTTACCTATTTCATTTACGTATGACTGACAAATATGAATCACATTAAGTTTATTAGTTTGTTTATGTTAAAACTATGTCATCCATTTATCCAATTTTTTTGAGTGCACAGCTGGCAAGGATTAACCATTACAAATGTTTTTATTTCCAAGGGGAGCAGCAGTCTAAACTCCTGCAATATCTCTGCAACGTTCATTTTCTCATATTCCACTCCACAAGATTCAGCTCAGAAACATGCCACTGCGCTTTTCTGTTCATTTGGCATCCTATAAGAACAGTCATAATGATGTGTGAGCATATAGAAATTCCCTTTTCATTCGTTTTAAAGAGCACAAAATGCACGCTAATGGAGTTATGCTATCTGCCCTACTTGAAAGACACGAGGCTATTTACGTACGAAGCACCTCTATTATCGAGGAACAATAATATAGCTCAGGCCCTGGGATCTTACTGATCTTATTGAGTTACATATCATCTTTTAAAGAGCTCTGTTGTGTATTGATTGCTATTTTCCTTCTCCACACACAAGCTGCCCACCAATCGCTAGCATCATTAGCTTAAGATTCCTGGCTGGCACCACAGTAATGGAGCAGACGATTAATTGCTCACAGCCTCTGTTTGGTATCGATTGCCCAACCCGACCCCCAAATCCAAGAAAAGGCACAGTATTCATACAAACACACATGCAGACAAAAGAAGAAGAAATACGTGTTTGCGTGTCGTTTTCTCACAAAACTTTCTAAAAATGTTTTATTTCCGTGCTATGTTTGGTTTGCGGCACCGTCCACAAAAACGCCATTGATTCCATTTGTCCTCGCTGAACGCACATATAGGCAGTGAGGATGTGCCGGTATCAGAGCATGGACGTTAATGAGAGGATTACTATCAGAGTGAAGGCAGATTACGAGCTCTTTAGCATGCCAGCTGTATCTCTGATATCTGATATGCAGATTGATATCACTTGTTAGGGTAATTGGACAAACATTTTACACAGATCCATATCTGTCTGACACATTCCGTGAACTCAACACCACTCAGACTCAAAAGCTTTGTTACGAAACCTAGTGAGCTGCCTAATTAAACAGTATTTCAAGGGTTCAAAGTCACACTGCACAATATGATGTAACAAATAAAATGTATATATATATATACATATATATATGTTAGGATGATAAACATCAAATGTTGTATTATATTTAAGAAATATAATATTATGAATATTGAAGACATAAAATTATATAATATAAAATAATGTTTATATATATATATATATATATGGTAATAGAGATAGAAATATTTTGCACCATAATAAATGTCTTTACTGTCTTTATGTTTAAGAAATATAATATTATGAATATTGAAGACAATATTATAAAATTATATAAATTATGAATTAAATATATATATATACACATTGTTTGAAATAGAAATATTTTGTCATATTATAAATGTGTTTACTGTCACTTTTGATCAATTTAATCTTTCCATGTTGAAAAAAGTAATTAATTTCTTAAAATAATCTTTCAGACCCCAAATACATGCATATATATATATATATATATATATATATAAAACACAGTGTATTATATATTATAGAAATGTAAATCATAAAATAAAAAAGTTTAACACATATGTAAACACACAATTATAATAAATATATATATATGTGTCTGTGTGGGTGTGTATGTGTGTATGTGTGTATATATATATATATATATATATATATATATATATATATATATACACACACACACACACACACACACACACAGAGTATCTCATGTTTTTTATAGAAGTACACTGACTTCTGGGAGGGAACAAAAAAAATGTTGAAATACCCCTGGATTCATTATCTTACATTTTGAACAGCTTTTCCTGAACTGTTTTGACATTTTAAGACATTAAACTCCTGCTAAAGATTTCTCTTGAGCAGCAGCAGATCTCAGCGTTATCATAAAACGACGTTCCTGGATTTCACCCGGGAGTAACAGTGGTAAATCGCAAAGGCTGCGATTATAACATTCGTAAAGATAAGGAACACACTGTTTAACATTTCAGCGGCACTTAAGAACACACCGAGCACTGAGGTTTATAAATGTATCTCTGCTTACATATTTTCTACATTATTTCAGATGTACATTCTGAGTGATCTGAGCACCAAATCAATCCTTCTGGAATATTATTTCTGTCAGACGTTTCTGAGAGCCCTTCGTTACAGTAAGCAAAGCAGTGTCGCACTATGTAGAGACTGTCGGATTGTGCATTGGTTTAAAAGAGAAGAACAGCTCGTCATGTCCGTTGCTTTTATAAGCGCGATTAATGCCTGATCATGCACAGAAGAGATAATGAGAGATTCAAACTGTCAGACAATTTCCCTTAAACACTAGCAAAGGTCTCCAATGCTCCATTGCTTTCTTTAACACATTAGATCCAGATAGTGAGCAATCAGATCCAAAACCTAGTGAGCTGCATACCTAGAGAGCACTGGTGCTAAAGACTACTGCGAATATATGCTTTCTAAGACGGCTATACATTTATTTACTCTCCCTATTCATGGGCGAGTTGGGAACGTGTTAAAAAAAAATTTGTATGCATGCAAATTGTATAATATCCAAGGTACACATTTCTAGGAATTGTGCAGTTAATTCCCATGAATAGTTTTGGAATAGTTTTCCTCTCCCCAAATTTGTCACTACCGAAACACAATACGATTTAATAAGAAGGATTACATTAAGATTTTGTTTACATCTACCTTGCAAATATATTTTTTTGCTCTTTTTAGAAAACAAAAAAAAAATGTTTTGACAGGTAAATCAATAACAGTTACAATTTTAACAATATTTCAAGTGTTATTTATGAGATCCCTTGTATTTTCAATCAAATCTTTCATTGTAAAAGGCATGACGTGTATCATACTGATTTCAAAGTGAAGGATTCATTAGTTTAAATATACATTGAACCAAACACTATAATAACATCTTAGCTGATAATTTAACATATTTCATTTTTGACAAAACAACCCATGTTTCGGTAGTGACAGTAACGTGTTGACAGCGACCACGTCCCTTAAAGTTACACACAGATTTTTAACTCAAAATGATGGACCTTACTACTATGAAAGAGAGGCGATGACTGAGAGGGACACAAAAAGTGAACAAAAAGTGCAGAAATGTGATTAAAATCAGTCTCAGCCAATGGACTACATGTAAATATGGGACGCACTTTTTTACATAAAGATTCGAGATTTAAAATAAAATATAAAATGTATATTTTTAACTGCACTTTTTAAAAACAGCACTGGAAAAAACTATTTCAGGGTTAAGATTCAAGGTCAGTAGGGTTTTTTTGGAGTAAAGCCATTGTCGTGAGCTGCGGCCTGATTTGGCAAAACTCAAACGTCTTCAGCCACAGTACATTCTTTGGCTATCCTGTAGAGACGATTTCCATTGTCATATCGCTGTAGAGGATATGTCCGCACATTTGCTGGCATTCAGTGTGGAGGTCACCCTGTTCCCACGGGCCGATTTGTTGACTAACGGGCCCGGGGCCAACATCCTCAGCAGATGGGTGGACCGTTCCCGATCGTGACTGATTGGACAGACCTTTCAGAGATCAGTCGTGAGGGTGCTTAATATGAGATGAACAGCGAGACTTCACACCGAGACTGAGCGCTTGTTATACGTCTCCATTTCTTCTCTCCTCGGGGCATCTAGAAGCTGGACGGCACCCAGAGTCATGTAGCTCGACGGCAGCTCAGCGCAGATACGGATGCAGCACTGCTAATGAGTCGCCTGCTTCCCACATGGAGCACGGTGGCCAATTAGCATTCCGTTCACTCACACACACAGACGCTGGTCCCACACACCTTCTCAGCGGCTACATATTCACATGCGGTTTCTTTTCCCCTAGCCTTCCATTCACACCTTTTAAGGGTGCATTGAGCAGTCGCCAGAAGCCGTGGCTTCATTTAGCGCCTCCATTCACATTACGCTGCGATTTTGTACACTCAGCCGTAAGGGGGACCTTCTCTTTAACACAATATAATTTTCTTTCCAAACTTAATTGTGGTTGCATGAATAGATGCTATTTGTTCTCTCGGGCTAATGGGTTTCTTCTTGAATAAACGCTAACTGGCGCTCCACAAGCGGGTGCGATTAAGCAGAGATCGCTCTGGGGGGAAAGCGTGAACGGACCGTCACCTGAGCGACCTGTTAGATAAGAACACACACACTGTTAAACGGAAAGATAAAATGCTGTTTGCACTCCTGTGTTTACGAATGAAGCGCTAAATCAACACGCACGCTGGTTTTGCTGACTAATTCAGCTCTAACTCTACGAGACATTCTGAGGGCATGAAGTCAACTGCTCACAACCCGTTTTACTTTTGTTACTGAATGCACTTTTGAGCGAAAAAAGGAAAATTAACGAGAAAAAATATGCAGGACTTGATTTTATATATTTTTTTGGAATTGAATGGATTGTATTAAAAGTGTGACAAACAAGAATGGAGGCAGGTTTAGTCCTTGTCTTTGAACGAATCGGTTAAATGAACGATTCATTGACTCGCTGATAAACATGGTCATTCTTGAATGAATCAGTTTATGAACAAATCAGTTGAATGAATAATTCAATCAGTCACTCATAAAGACGGTTAGTTGTTGCATTCCTCTATAATCAATGTTTTTTTTTTTTTTTAACAAATCAGATGAATGAATTGTTTCATTCCTGAATGAATCAGTGTTTATGAATGAATAGGTTGCACGAAAGATTCAGTGGCTCACTAATAAAGTCACTTGTTTCATTCCTGAATGAATGTTCAGTGTTTTGAATGAATCGGTTAAATGAGTGATTCAATGACTTACTCACTTGTTTCATCCATGAATGAATCAGTGTTTATGAATGAATAGGTTCCATGAACGATCCAGTGGCTCACTAATAAAGTCACTTGATTCATTCCTGAATGAATCTGTGTTTTTGAGTGAATCAGTTGAATGAGTGATTCAATGACTTACCTGTTTCATTCCTGAATGAATCAGTGTTTTGAATGAATCGGTTAAATGAGTGATTCAATGACTTACTCACCTGTTTCATTCCTGAATGAATGTTCAGTGTTTTGAATGAATCGGTTAAATGAGTGATTCAATGACTTACTCACTTGTTTCATCCATGAATGAATCAGTGTTTATGAATGAATAGGTTCCATGAACGATCCAGTGGCTCACTAATAAAGTCACTTGATTCATTCCTGAATGAATCTGTGTTTTTGAGTGAATCAGTTGAATGAGTGATTCAATGACTTACCTGTTTCATTCCTGAATGAATCAGTGTTTTGAATGAATCGGTTAAATGAGTGATTCAATGACTTACTCACTTGTTTCATCCATGAATGAATCAGTGTTTATGAATGAATAGGTTCCATGAACGATCCAGTGGCTCACTAATAAAGTCACTTGATTCATTCCTGAATGAATCTGTGTTTTTGAGTGAATCAGTTGAATGAGTGATTCAATGACTTACCTGTTTCATTCCTGAATGAATCAGTGTTTTGAATGAATCGGTTAAATGAGTGATTCAATGACTTACTCACTTGTTTCATCCATGAATGAATCAGTGTTTATGAATGAATAGGTTCCATGAACGATCCAGTGGCTCACTAATAAAGTCACTTGATTCATTCCTGAATGAATCTGTGTTTTTGAGTGAATCAGTTGAATGAGTGATTCAATGACTTACTTGTTTCAATACTGAATGAATCAGTGTTTATGAATGAATTGGTTGCATGAAATATTCAGTGGCTCACGAATAAGGTCACTTGATTCATTCCTGAATGAATCTATGTTTTTGAGGGAATCAGTTTAATGAGTGATTCAATGACTTACTCGTTTGTTTCAGGAGGAACTGAATAAATTAATTATCCATTTATAATCTCATCATATATGACCATATATACAATCAGCTATTTCATTCCTAAATGAATCACTATTATTGAATGAATGATTCAATAGCTCACTCATAAAGATTGTTACTTGTTTCATTCATTAATAAATCAGAGTTTAAGAACGCATTCATTGACTCACTAATAAAGTCACCTGATTCATTCCTAAATGTGTTTTGAACAAATCATTTTCAGAATGAATGATTCAAATGACTCACTCGTAAAATCATTCATTTAATTCCCACCAATATAACATGGACTTTAAGTTTTATTTTTAGTTGAATTAGTTCTTTAAAGATAATATAACCTTGATCAAGACACTTAACCTCAGACTAGAAAGAGTAAGTAGCTGTGCATGAAAGCATCTGGTAAATGTCCCCATTGTGTTGAATGTAGAGGTTCACTTAGGTCTTTATAAATCTCTTTAGACTCTAATAAATGCAAACTCAAGCACATCTCCTGTATTGCGGTACTTCAGCTTGTGTAGTAGCATTTTGGGCTTCTCAAGAGCAGCATAGATCAATCATTCAGGCATTGAGGAATGGTGCACCTGGGAAAGATTACACGGTGCTCAATGTTGAATAGCAGAAATTGCTCTCAGTGCTCATCCCTGATGAACCCGTGAAGCGTTTTGTGCTGAGGTATGGCCATTTGCAGAGTTGGAGGGTAAATATAACTCAGTGCTCCTACGCCACTTTCGGCCCCAGGGCATCAAACTGGCATTTGCCCACTGACTCTTTGGCTGGTCGCATTCTGGTTCTTATTAGCATGTATTGACCCGCTTTTGCTCAGAGGAATGGAGTCAAATCATGCCATGCATGCAGATGGAGAAGTTAGCTTGGTTGGGATTGTATTACAGTTGTGTCATTGTGTTGCTTTACAAAACGGCTCCCATTTTGAATCATACCATGACATTTGCATAATCAAAACACTTTTATCTAGATTTTTACATTTTATGAAGAAAATATGGTGGGTTTTACCCATGCAAAACTTGGTGGTTGGCTGGTTGCTAGGTTTCTTAGGCCAAAAGAGAGGTTGAGGTCCAGTCAATAGTTGTTTGCAAGCACAAATATGTACACACGGAGTAAATGAGACGCCCCTTGACAGAGCCGCCCAATGATTTATCACTGCAGACTATGTGAACTAGTATCAGGAGAATTAGTTGCATCCCACACTCTTACACAACTACCACAAGAATGGCTGTGCAAGATCTCCAGCAATTAGGAAATCATATTTTGACCTCTGAGTCAAATGCTTCTTATTCCAGTTTCATTTGCAGAGACGAATGCATCTAAGTCAGCAACACTGGCTCAACCAGTGGTGTGAGTTTGGGGGTGGGGTTATCTGTTTGTCTGACCAATATATATATATATATATATATTTATTTATTTATTTATTTTTTTTTTTTAAATCACATGTAAAAAAGGTAATTGCGACTTTTAATCTCACAATTCTGACTTTTTTTCTTGCAATTGAGAGTTTATATCTCACAATTTTGACTTTTTTCTCAGAATAAAGTCATAATTGAGATTTAAAGTCAAAATTGTGAGATATAAAGTCATAATTGAGATATAAAGTCATAATTGTGAGTTATAAAGTCAAAATTGTGAGATATAAAGTCATAATTGTGAGATATAAAGTCATAATTGAGATATAAAGTCATAATTGTGAGATATAAAGTCATAATTGTGAGATATAAAGTCATAATTGTGAGATATAAAGTCAAAATTGTGAGATATAAAGTCATAATTGAGATATAAAGTCAAAATTGTGAGATATAAAGTCATAATTGTGAGTTATAAAGTCAAAATTGTGAGATATAAAGTCATAATTGTGAGATATAAAGTCATAATTGAGATATAAAGTCATAATTGTGAGATATAAAGTCATAATTGTGATATATAAAGTCATAATTGAGATATAAAGTCATAATTGTGAGATATAAAGTCAAAATTGTGAGATATAAAGTCATAATTGTGAGATATAAAGTCATAATTGAGATATAAAGTCATAATTGTGAGATATAAAGTCAAAATTGTGAGATATAAAGTCATAATTGAGATATAAAGTCAAAATTGTGAGATATAAAGTCATAATTGTGAGTTATAAAGTCAAAATTGTGAGATATAAAGTCATAATTGTGAGATATAAAGTCATAATTGAGATATAAAGTCATAATTGTGAGTTATAAAGTCAAAATTGTGAGATATAAAGTCATAATTGAGATATAAAGTCAAAATTGTGAGATATAAAGTCATAATTGTGAGTTATAAAGTCAAAATTGTGAGATATAAAGTCATAATTGTGAGATATAAAGTCATAATTGAGATATAAAGTCATAATTGTGAGTTATAAAGTCAAAATTGTGAGACATAAAGTCATAATTGTGAGTTATAAAATCAGAATAGCGAGATTTCAAGTCATAATTGTACTTTACACACATAACACACTTTATCTCGCAATTCTGACTTTTCCTCACACAAATCTGTTCATCGCAAATTGCAAAATTATATCTCACAATCCTGAGAAAAAAAGTCGCAATTACCTTTATATATATATTTTTTTTATTTAGTGGCGGTAACAAGCTTCCATTCCATTTTTCTGGTGGAGAAACCTTCTGATGAAACACAGCTCATATCTTCGTTGCTGTAAGTTACCGAAACAGATGAACACCCCAACACATGGTAGACAGGTGTTTAGAGCGGCACGCTTCAACTGATTCACTCAAAAACACAGATTCATTCAGGAATGAATCAAGTGACTTTATTAGTGAGCCACTGGATCGTTCATGGAACCTATTCATTCATAAACACTGATTCATTCATGGATGAAACAAGTGAGTAAGTCATTGAATCACTCATTTAACCGATTCATTCAAAACACTGAACATTCATTCAGGAATGAAACAGGTAAGTCATTGAATCACTCATTCAACTGATTCACTCAAAAACACAGATTCATTCAGGAATGAATCAAGTGACTTTATTAGTGAGCCACTGGATCGTTCATGGAACCTATTCATTCATAAACACTGATTCATTCATGGATGAAACAAGTGAGTAAGTCATTGAATCACTCATTTAACCGATTCATTCAAAACACTGAACATTCATTCAGGAATGAAACAGGTAAGTCATTGAATCACTCATTCAACTGATTCACTCAAAAACACAGATTCATTCAGGAATGAATCAAGTGACTTTATTAGTGAGCCACTGGATCGTTCATGGAACCTATTCATTCATAAACACTGATTCATTCATGGATGAAACAAGTGAGTAAGTCATTGAATCACTCATTTAACCGATTCATTCAAAACACTGAACATTCATTCAGGAATGAAACAGGTAAGTCATTGAATCACTCATTCAACTGATTCACTCAAAAACACAGATTCATTCAGGAATGAATCAAGTGACTTTATTAGTGAGCCACTGGATCGTTCATGGAACCTATTCATTCATAAACACTGATTCATTCATGGATGAAACAAGTGAGTAAGTCATTGAATCACTCATTTAACCGATTCATTCAAAACACTGAACATTCATTCAGGAATGAAACAGGTAAGTCATTGAATCACTCATTCAACTGATTCACTCAAAAACACAGATTCATTCAGGAATGAATCAAGTGACTTTATTAGTGAGCCACTGGATCGTTCATGGAACCTATTCATTCATAAACACTGATTCATTCATGGATGAAACAAGTGAGTAAGTCATTGAATCACTCATTTAACCGATTCATTCAAAACACTGAACATTCATTCAGGAATGAAACAGGTAAGTCATTGAATCACTCATTCAACTGATTCACTCAAAAACACAGATTCATTCAGGAATGAATCAAGTGACTTTATTAGTGAGCCACTGGATCGTTCATGGAAACTATTCATTCATAAACACTGATTCATTCATGGATGAAACAAGTGAGTAAGTCATAGAAACAACGCGGGTTTTCCGAGAATGCGGTTGTTACATCCATGAATAACCAAACTGTGTGTAAACGCAACCGTTTTAAGGACTCAAATACAGGACTGACAGCCGTATTCTGCTGCTGTGTGAACCTCGTGTGAGCATCAGATGTGGTGAAATGATATCATGTGACTCTTGCACTGCAGTCCAGACTGGCTTGAGTAACAGATGAGTCAGTCTGCTCTAGAGTCTCTCATCTAATCAACATCAAGTGCTGCATTTCCAATTTACTCTGAAGTATCGCTATTTAGGGGGATTTGAGCTAATGAATCCCCTATCTGAGACTTATTTCCTCCATCTGAACCTGTGATACCGCATTTATCCACATACGAGCGGTAAACCTGAACGCACATCTACCGAGAGGGTTGCCAAGAAGTTACGAGCAGTTTACAATTCCTCTTGTTAACGTGAATGAAAAACACTTTTAAAGCATTTCATAATCTTAGTTAATGCTATTTAACGTGAGAATGCAAAAATAATTTTTTTTAGTAACAAAAAGGTATTTTAAGGTCAATGCAAATTGGCTGATAAAAAACATTCCTCTGGATGTGCAGCTATCGACCGTTTTTGCAGAACTGAGTGTCAGCTCACAGCAAGCCAAAGCATAAGCAGCCCCTCGCCCGTCTGTGCCTGTGCGAGTGAGCGTGCGCACGGTTATCCAACCTTCCCATCTCTCCCCGGGACACTGCGGTATCTTCACAGAGCAGCCTTCTCGTCCGGTGAGCACAGGAGTGGGCCTCCGAGCAGATTGTGTCCCCGCTGCCCTGTCGTCTGGGGTCAGGCCGAGTCTCTCTCCTACCTGCGCGACCCTCACGCCTCACAGGACAAAGCCTCTTTGATCCCGCGGCGCCGCGGCTCGGTAATGCTAATACCGCTTCCTACCGGGAGAGAAACACGACTGGTTAGCTTAGTGGATTTAATCCAAATGTGCTGCATGCTTTATCTTCCCTTGGTTATTAACAAACACAGGTGTGAAAGTAAACACAGTGATATTTAAGAAAGAGCCCACAACAAATATTATTTTTTTGAACAAATTCTGTCATTAATGTAGTAGATTAATGTTATTAAGCACCAAAATAGTCCAGACTGAAATTAAACAAATAGTTTACTAAACAATTTTTTTTTTAACAAATCATGTCGTATTAAGCACCAAAACATACCAAAATATTCTGAACTGATTAAAATTACAGTAGTTTACCAGAAAAAAAAAGAAAAATCATCAAATTTTTGGGCAATTATCCTATATGTTCATTTTATTTAGTACCAAAAAGTACCAAAATAGTCTGAACAGACTGAAATTAAATTAATAGCTTACCATAAAAATAAAAAGTTATAATATTCTTTGACATATTATGTCATTAATGTTATACATTAATTTTATCAAGCACCAAAAAAGTACCAAAATAGTCCCAAAATTGATATTATGATATTATGGGACTTGCACAGCACTTGCATATTGTTGTCCTCTGTATAAAAGCATCTGCAAAATTAAATTAAACGCAAATGTATTTACAACAAAATTGACAAATTCTGTCATTAATGTTATACATTAATTTTATTAAGCACCAAAAAAGTACCAAAATAGTCCCAAAATTGAAAATGATATTATGGGACTTGCACAGCACTTGCATATTGTTGTCCTCTGTATAAAAGCATCTGCAAAATTAAATTAAACGCAAATGTATTTACAACAAAATTGACAAATTCTGTCATTAATGTTATACATTAATTTTATCAAGCACCAAAAAAGTACCAAAATAGTCCCAAAATTAAAAATGATATTATGGGACTTGCACAGCACTTGCATGTTTTTGTCCTCTGTATAAAAGCATCTGCAATTAAATTAAACGCAAATGTATTTACAACAAAATTGACAAATTCTGTCATTCATTTTATAGATTATTGTCTGACAAAACAGCAAAAATGCACCAAAAACATGCATAACCTAAAATCATATGATAGCTATATGTAAGAAATATAGGTTGCGTTCACAGAAAATATTCAAAGCTGTAGGTTTGAAATTTCATCAGCATTTACTCACTTTCAAATATGACATGACTGACCAGTCACATTTGATGGTTTCTCACATAAAGTTATTATATGGCTTCAGAGGACTTTTAATATAGTGTAAGTCATATGGACTACATGCATGATAGTTTACAGTGTTTTTTGAGCTCAAAAGTACCCCCCTCGTTCTTTCATGAGGAAAGGGATTTGCAAAATAACTGTGTTTGACAGAAGAAAGAGAGTAATGGGGTTTGAATTACATGAGGATTTGCATTTGGGGGACCTATCACTTTAAAAACACGCCCTGGCAAAACTTGCCACAAGCCAGTCAAAGTGGATCCACGAGCAGGCTTGAGTTGACGGCATTCACGCTGTAAAACAGCACAAAGATAAATCAATCAGATATACAGAGGAATGAGAAGTTGGACTGAGCTGAAAGGAGTATATACGAGTGTATCAGATTTCAATGAACCCCCGTGGCTGCACATTATTCACTGTCCTAATGAGAGGAAAACACCTAAAGCCACATTCATTTATGTGTGATTATGCCTGAACTGTTTTCACCAGCAAAGCTGATCATTATTTTAGTATTAATGGTCCACAGCGAGTCGAATAAGAACATGTAAGTGTGAATTGAAAATAATAACAGCACTTCCTCTCCCGAACAGGCAAACAACATTTCACAGGAGTCACATGGTGAGAAATCAAATCGAGTTTGATGTAGTTTCTGTACCACAAAGCTTCATTAAAGTGCAAATGCACTAATTATTGAAACTAAGCTGCGACTTTCCGATGTCATAAAGCGAAATACATCAATGCATAACCATCACATTTACATGTTAACAATGGTAGTGTGCAATTTACACAATGACTCTCACCAGGGCGGTTTAAAGGGTTTTCTATAGCTAATTATATTATTACAATCTGTCAAGTCTTAGCGCTGTTAGCCAAGGTTTAATTAGTCTAAAACCATTAAAAGTTCAGTAAGGTTTTTTTTTTTGAAAGAAATTGATACTTTTATTCAGCAAGAACATTAAATTGATCAAAAGTAACAGAAAAGACATTTAGAATGTTACAAAAGTTTCTATTTCAGGTGCTGTTCTTTTGAACTGTCAATCAAAGTGATGGTCCTGATGGAGAGTGTTCATGTGTTGCTATAGTTACTTCCTCAGATTTTTTTGTTCACGATCACCTATTTACTGTTTAAGCATGAGAACTTTTCTCGGCTGTGAAAAGCGTATGTATACTTTAAAGCTCCTCCGCCTTTTATTTTGACTTCTTTTTTTTTTGGGGGGGGGGGGGGTAGAGCATTAAAGGGGACCTATTATGCCCTTTGCACAAGATGTAATATCAGTCTCTGGTGTCCCCAGAATGTGTCTGTAGTTTCAGCTCAAAATCCCGCTCAGATCATTTATTAGAGCTTGTTAAATTCGCCTCTATTTGGCTGTGAGCAAAAACACGCCATTTTTGTGTGTCCCTTTAAATGCAAATGAGCTGCTGCTCCCGCCCCCTTTCCAGAAGAGGGCGGAGCTTTAATAGCTCAACAGCAACAAAGCTGGAGAATCTCACGCAGACGGTGTTCATCCTTACATTGTTCAAACTTGAGTCGACACTGATGGAGAGACTCAGGAAGAAGTTCCAACTTTTAGACGTTTCTGAACGGTTAGTGGATAAATTGATGTGGAGTTGATCAACTCATCACTAGCGTGTGTCGTCACGTTCATCTTTTTTCCTTGAATTGACCCTCGTTTGTGAAGCAGTCCGGCGTAAAATGACGGCATCAACAACACTCTAACTAAAGTTAAAAAATGAAATCATAATCAAAGCAGCCCTTTAAAGTCACCATGAAACAGAAGTCGTGTCTTTTCTTTCCTGTTGTGGCGTATAGCCAAGTGTAACGACTTCTGGAACCAGAACAAATGTAGGGCGGGGCTTGATTTTGTCAATGAGGAATTGATTGGATGGTTGTGGTTTGCTATTGGCTGATCTCATGTGAGTGACAGGTCGCCGCAAGAGGGAGGAGAAGATATTTTGAAAGATTAAGAGGCTGATGTGCATTGATAAATCATTTATAATAAACTGCAATTGTCAATTTTGATTTCATGGTGACTTTAATAAGGGAACTCAGACCACCCGACCCCTTCCCATTCAAACCTGACAGTTATGTCGGACAGGAGATCATGCCAAAGTTTGAATGATGCCATTTGCGGTGAGGTGACGCATTATTAGCCGCTCTCGCTGATTGTCTTTGCTGTGGAAACGGCAGAAAAGGACATCACTGATTTAATTTGCTGGGAAAAAACATGCCGTCTGCTCCAGGTGGCTATTTATAAGCCCAGGTCACAGGAGATCTGTCTCCTTTTGTTTCTAAGTCTGTTTAGAACATATTTGTTTTTTCAAAAGCATAAAAACTTGACCTTGAATACAAGAGTGAGATATTCTTTTACGTCGATTACATAGGATGAAATCGCGCTCCTGCTGAAAGCTCGTAGATGCTTTCCTGACCTTTGTGTTGAGTTTGCGGATGTGTGTGTCAGCAGGTAACAAAAAGAAGCCGGTCTAGCTTCCTAGCGGGTTTATCTCTTCCCCTTTTGAGAGTCTCAGAGCTTCATTTGGCTCATGTGGTTCCATTTGAAATGAGGGAGTCGTGTCTTTCTTTTTTTTTGAGAGACTCTCTATTGAAATCGTAAGTGGCGATTTCACGCGAATCACGGAATGAAAGATGTGTGCCACATTCCAAACGTATAGCTCTCACTCAATTTATATCTTGATTAAATTATTAGTGACAAGTATTACTATCGCTGTTATTCATTCTCGGGGTTTGCAGGTTCCCTGAGGCCTAAAAAATGATCCCCACAGGTTCCTGTAGCTACACACACAAACATCAGATCTGCTAATCAGCTGAAGTTCATACAGGCCGGCGCGTTCGCATCTGTGGACGTGCTTTCTAAATCCGACGTGACGTTCAGCTAACAGCCCGGACCGCGTCCTCCATTACTCATGCATGCAAATCCCGCTGATGAAGTCGTTTCAGTTTATGTGTACATGTGTAGTCAGCTCTCACACAAATTACTGCAATAGACCGGCCAGCTGTGTTTTCATGCCACTTTCTATTGGAACACCTTTAATGCCACTTCAACTCTAACAGCAACAAACTGCAAACACAGCGCACCATTCAACATCTGCTTGACATACCTTATAGTTACGAAATAGTTCACACATACACAATGCGAAATAATGGCTTTTAAATGCATAATAATTTACCATATGTTTTTTTTTTTTTTTTTAATATTTGAAATAAAGCATAATAATACTTTGTTTTCAGTTTGTGTTTTTAAAGCATTGCATCCTAAATGCTTATAAATGATTAAACATTATAATGCGTCACGATTATTTTCGAGAACATGGAGCTGATAATAAGGTGATTTATATATGTATACAAAGTTCACTGAACGTGCTACCGAAATGATGCACAGCTGGCACAGCAGCTCTCTTGTCTCTGCTTCACATCGCACAGAATCAACTGACGGTGTTTGTGTATTTACACCCAACCGCCCGGTTAATTGATTAACCCAGGTGCTGAGAAGTTCTCTGAGCTGTATCGAGAGAAACACTCTCCTCCATTACGCTAATATATAGGCAACACAATCAGAAATCTATTACCCTAAATTACGACATAAGCAATTTTTTTCTTCAGATGAATGATTGTTTAAATCTGATGTTGTGGTTTGGTTTCAGTCAGTAACTAATGACTATAAATATTGATTTTGAGCCTAAAACCTCTTAATGACCTGATGATTGCTGGTTTGCAGTCCAGCACAACCGTCAGATAACCAACCGCGCTTATCAGCATTGGCATTCGCACACCTCTATTTCCTCTGACGTTTCTGAAGTGCTTCGCTTAGTGAATCGAACGATAAGAAGTACTGGCAATTTCCTCAGGCATCTTTAGAATCTCCTGTTTTATTGACCCTGAGAACAACATCAATATTTCATAAAAAATATTCCATGATGTATGTTTAATGATTAGGTTTGAGTTTCTCATGTTGTAGGAATAAGTTGTTCTAAAAATAGGGCAAAATTACAAGGCTGAGCACACAAAAAAGGTAGGTTTGTTTGTTTGCAGTGTTTGTTTTCATTTAATTGGATTTATCATTGTTTAATTTATAACATCAGTAGGTGGCGTTGGAACTTCAGAGCATTGTGAAAATGACGTGTACAAAGTTTGAAGGCAATATGAAGAAAATAATGCCGAGATTACAGAGATCGTGCCAATTGCTTTTTGACATCTTCTCTAGTAAATTCAGTTTCTGGAAAATAGTGGTGAATATAAAAAATCCAATTGCTGCAGTCTGTGAGGTTCCATCTAAAGATGATCTGCACCAATTTTGGCGATGACAGGAAAAACATTGTGCAAACAGAAAAAAAAAAAAAACGTAGGCGAATCCAATCAAAATTGCGGAATGACGTATGGCCTCAAAAATTGTAATTCATGATATTCTGCAGGCCTTTCGAAATATATTAAGTAAAATGTCGAAGTTGTACAAATAGTCGGCCATGTTTTAGGTCTTTTGGCCTATTGGTGGTGTGGTTATTGTGTCAATCAAGCATTTCAATGATACAAACTTACCTTCGGTTTGATGTCCTCTCTGCCACATTTGATGATGCATGACACGTGACGGTGGTCTCAGCATCACCTCTTCCAAATTGTGGGAAGTTCCATGGACAGCTGGAGAACAAAAAAACATACAAACAAACACTTTTCAATTCAATTTACTGCCCTTAGATAAGTGGGTAGTACTTTTTATGATCCAACTTGGCCCCTAAACATGGAAACGCTTCCATAACCTTCCAAGTGACCTCTGAAATTGTTCATTCTCATGATTGAGCAATCATCGTAAACTTGAGGCCACTAGACTACATCCAGCTGAAATGGCCAACTCTACATATCGCGAAATTGTGCAAATTAAAAGAAGCACAGACAAAGTGCTGGACTGCTTTTGGTGCCAAACACCCGGCGGATTAAGTGCTTTATAAAACTTAGTAGGTGTTTGTAAAGGAGCGTTCCGAGTCACTGGAGATATACTGCTGGTTCTTCACATCCTCGGGCAAGTCAATGAATTCTGTGTTGTATATTGATTCTCTGGTCTCAAACTCCACGTCAGCATGGCCTGTAGGAATGTAGCCAACCCGCGCTGAACACACAACTCATTGTCTTTTTCACACTGTTGCTGTTGCTGCAGATATATCGGTAATGGTGCGAGAAACTGAAATGCTACAACCACAAAAACTGTACATTAAAGTTCTATCACAGAAACCAGGTTTTGTCTCGTTATTTAAACATAATCGTTTGAAGATTTATGCGCATTTATACAGTTAGGATTTTGTTGTTTTTTTTTTCCCATGCAACACTCTCCAATGGTTGCTAAATCATTCCTTTGCGGTTGCTAATGAGTTTCGATTGATTGTTGGCATGTTGCTGAATGCTTGCCAGGCAGTTTGTAGCATCATCCAAGTGAAAAACACAAATTTTGAAAATTTTAGCACAACTTTCCTCAACAATCTGCATGATTTGAGCGTATCTGCAGCACAAATGAACTTCATTGAAGTATAATACTAGCAGCACTAATTGTGAGTGTTTTGGGTGCATGAAACCTTGAGTAGCATTTTAATTGGACTTCAAGGAAAAATAAAATGCTACAAATGTACAGAAATGGGTCCCTTGAAATGGCAAATCACAGCAGCAATCATGACACTGCACTGATCCAAGTGATAAAAGACGTTCCTTAAAACAAGATTCTCACATTCAAAGGACTCTGCCCTGTTTTAACGACCATTTTTAGCTCGTTTCATTAAAACACTTCCTGATTTACATGGGAAGATCTCTTGTTTGTGAATTGCTGAAGTGAGTGGGAGGAGTCAATGTGCCAGTCAGTCATATGGGCGGGGCCTAGAGTCGTTCTCACAGAGATATGAGACACGTCAACTATCCAAGGTCACCGTCTGGTCACTGCGTCCCACGAGAGGATGGGAGTGGGTTGTATTTTGCTGGCGTGTCTGACAGAATTGCTCTTTATCTACACTGCTGCACAAGATGATTGTGAAATGTGCGTGGGTGTCTATTTCATGACACACACTCCTGGATACGAGGAATGTGTTTCTAGCGGTTCTCAACTGGTGGGATGCTACTCAAAAATTGGTTTCAGGTTTGTTCTGTTCGGGTCTATAACAATGCTAAATAATGAAAGTGATTACATAAATTAAATTATATTAAAATAAATAAAATATAACAAAAATAATAAATATAATATAAAAAATATATATTTAATAAAAAAGAGATTCAATGAAAAATAAAAGCTGAATTCAATGAAAAAAATAAATAATTGAATTAAATGCATGTTGGAGGGTATTACATTTTGTACAGTATTTTACGGCAAAAATACATGAAGTGACTTGCTGTCCAGTCACTGTCAAGTGTAAATCCTGAAGAGAAACATACTTGAATCATTTAAACTGTATGTGATTGCCTGCGAGCGCATGCAAGTATTAATGCATGCTGCTCAGGTTTTATGCATCAGGCGCTTTTATGACAATGGAGGATGTTTTTCTCGCTCTTTCTCTCGTACCTGCACTGGAACAGAGGCGATGCATTAAAAATGTGCAGTGGGGCAGGCTGTTTGTTCAAACAATCACACCATCACCCAAGCCTCACAGAGCTCCCGTTGTTTTAAGCATGAAGCATGCGTCTACCCCCCTCCGAGACCTGCAGTGTTTTAGGCAAAACTGGAATAATTGCATGAAGCAACAATGGATCTGAACAACAGATGGCCATGTTTGTAAATGTTTGTGCAACGAGCACATGTGCAGCATTTGTTTGCACTTTAAAGTGATAACTTTAAATGATACAAAACTGTATCATTAGCTTTTTTTATCTGTAAATTATGGAATGCATAGGCTGATTATGTGGGCTGTTGTTATTCATTTAAAGGAGGCCTATTATGCTTTTTTACATATTCAACTCTCTTTAGTGAGTAATGTTGCTGTTTGAGCATGAAAAAGTCCCTCCAGCAGGAGTTCTTCTCTACATCAGTGTTTCTGAACTCCCTGAAACGCCTCCATTGTAGTCTTGAGTTTTCTTCCGGAACCAAAATTAAATCATTTCCACCCAATGCGTATGCTAAATAAGGGGGCGGGGCCTGGCTGAGCTAGTAAGTAGTGTGAGTGTTGAAACTTTGACACTCTCAAAGCGCTTGGCCAATCAGAGCACACTGTGCTTTTCAGAAGGCGGGGCTTCACAGAGACAGGAACTAAACAAGGCGTTACTGACAGACTGGGAAGAGAGGAGCTGCAATAATGAGGAAAATAAACAGCATTCAATCTAGTAAAGCCCCAAAACAACATCAAGACTTTGAAAGGGCATAATAGTTTCCTTTTAACAGCATTTGTCCCCATTTCACATTAATTGCAAGGAAAAAAGTTGCATGAACATTCCGCTCAATAAAAGCATCTTCTTTCGTGCTCCAAAGGAGAAAGAAAATCACGAGGGAGAGTAAATGATGACAGATTGAAATGTCCCTTTAAGTGAGTACAGTTTTGGACAGCAGACAGAGAGAGTCTGAATGCGTTAACGTTCTGCTGGTGTGTTTGTGTGTATTTTAAAATCTGACCCAGATCTTCCAGGATCAGCTAAAAAAGCTCTCAAGTTCCCCTTGTGAAGGGGACGCTGAGCTCGTCCGTCTCTTCCAGCTCTCTATCCACGATACAGCTCCTCCCCGTCTCCTCTATACAAACTAAGTAGGAAAACACAAACACACACAAAAGATCTCTTTAATATCGTAATTGTTTCTCCAAGACGAGATTAAACGCAAGGTTGAAAACAAAAAAAGGACCAAGACTCCGCCCTCCGAAAAATATTCAGAAAATATCTGAAGGTTGTGTTTAAATTCGGCTCAAAATAAGCAATGAAAAGTGATCATCTCAATCCTTTTTCATCAAATGATCCGGGCTTTTGTTGTTCACTAAAACTATTAACAACATTTTCAAACAACCATAAAATATCTCGAATAGTTATTACTAATCATCACTGAGCTGCTATCTGCATTTACTTTATAGCTCTACTCTACAAAATGACAAATATTGACTCATTTGAGTGTGTTTTATCTCTGCAGAGGAATTTCAACGAATCTCTTAAGCAATAAAACAGCAACATCTGAGCAATAAACTCAAGTTCAGAAGGTTAAAACAGAACGATGCAATGAAACGTGACCTCGAACAAATCCACATTCAGCAACGTGATCGTCTCCTCGTCATCCCATGGGCAACATGCATCTCTAATAGAGTTTAGGGTTGCATACCAGATAATCTCCTACAGAAGTATGCGGTTTGCACATCATCTGTGCGTTTGGTTTATTGTCTGCTTGCCCTTTCCATCCATGCAAACTGCGAAACTGTAAATATTATGAGTAAGTGAGTATGTGTGAGTGGAGGAACACCATGTAAGGACACATTCATATCTCCGCCGTCGAACGTACGCACACACTCGGCGCGGTGCGTAAACAATTACAGGCGAGATCAGAGGAGAAGAACACCGCCTTGTGCTCAAGACCTTAGAAATGGGTTTGGCTGGGGGTAAATGGAGACTGTAGTTCAGTAGTGAAGGTGTCACTTCAGACTCAAACACTCATTTATCATGTTCAAAACTTGCTTTTCATTCTTATGGGCCTCTCAGAACACACACACACACACTGATTTTCCTTTTGCCGCTTCAGCTCGTCTAATGCGTTCAGTCTGCTGCACATTAGCATTAAGCCGAGGCATGTGTGTTCGAGGTGGAAGAGGTTTCGGTTTTAATCACTGAATGCTAACACTGTAAATCTCTGATGAAGCACCAGGAATGATGTAATCACGTCAGTCTGGGTCTCTTTATGTATTTTAACCCTCCACTGAGCAAAATAAAAACTCACCAGTACAGTTTCTGATGTGACATGGCAACTTCTATGAATTTTGATTCAAGATTGTGGGTAATTTCGACAATATTCTGCCATTCAAAACAGTTTAAAGTGGCTATATGACCTTCCCTGACTTCCTGGGTTGTTGATGAAAGCCAATAGGTTTTTATGTGAAGGACTCAAAATCATAATGTTTACACTCGCTCCAGAGAGTCTCTCTTCTGTTTAATGACACATGAAATGAATGCTTATACAATGTTCAGGACAAAAAGAGACTTTCTGTAATGTAATGTAATTCTGCATAGAGCTCAGGATGTGCAAAGAGAAAAATATGAATTGATCGGATCAAGAAAAGTGTCCATGTTTGTGTATATATAAAATTCAATGTCAAATGACAAAAAAATGTATTGACATAGGGTAATACCACGGTACTTTTTATACTTGTGTAATCTTTTGACAAGATTATTTATGAAAGGTAAAGAAATGGGTCATCCTGTAGAAAGAAAAAATGCTAAAAATAACACCAAAGAGGGAAAAAAGAGACTGTGGTGCTTTGGAGAAATACATTACAAAATCTGTCAAGAAGAGAAAATAATCAAAAGAAAGAATTATTGCTTAAAGCATTTTAAGGGTGGAGCATTAATTTCATGACATTTAAGCGCATTTCCATTTAAATCCTTATCACCATGATGTAAAAATGAATTATGATATATTACGCAGTTTTATTTGTAGATAAACAGACAGAAAGACAGACTAAAATCATAATATTAGTCGTTTTTAATGATTTTTATTCTTTTATTCAAAATAATTACTGAGAATAATAAAAAAAATGGCTTAATTATTATGAAAATAATGTCACACAGCAAAGATTTGCTAGAATTAGGCAAAGAATTTCTTTAGAAAAATATTTTATCATTTTTGATCTTGACATGTCATAAGATTCATCTGTGAATATATAAAGTGTCTTTAGAAACTTTAGAAATGCAACAGCAGACAACGCTCTAAACACAGGAGTGTGACAGTATTCATTAGATGTAATGAAGGCCTCACCTCACCTCAACACACCTGACAATGACAGCCTAGAGCTGTTCCTCTCATTCACCTGCCCAATGATTGTTTGACGTGACACATCTATCATTCAGTATGAACCGTCTCTTGCAGAATCACAGTCTAACAAACACAGTTATTGTATTAAGAGGAAGCTCAGGTCAAGGGTTTCCTGGATGCTCATTAATGAGGTTTGAATTGTTTATTGGGTTGAGTCTGCACTGAGATTCGGAGGAAGATGACTTTTCATTTTAATTCATCTCATCTTCCAAATAAATCATGCGGCTGTCAGCTGAAATCAGCCATTTGGAGAAATGGAAATGTTTTATTACTTTGCAAACTTTCACAACAAGATTGCTGTCATATTACAGAGCCATGTTTATAAAGTTTGCTGAAGCGCTTGTCTGCCTTCTAAATGGAATTTATAAGGAATATTTAAAGCAGCATACTACCATACTACCCACACGATTTCTGAAGTGTGCACTGTGTGTGTGAATTTTCGGTAACACTGTAGAATAAGGTCACATTTGATAACATTAGTTATTGCAATAGCTAACATGAAGGCAGACAGACAGACGGATGAGTGGATGGATGGATGGATGGATGGATGGGTAGATTGGTGTGTGGATGGATGGTTGGGTGGATGGATGGATGGATGGGTGGGTGGGTGGGTAGATTGGTGTGTGGATGGATGGATGCATGGATGGATGGGTGGGTAGATGGATAGTTGGGTGGATGGATGGATGGATGGATGGATGGATGGGTGGATGGGTGGATGGATGGATGGATGGGTGGGTGGATGGATGGATGGGTGGGTGGATGGGTGGGTGGATTGGTGTGTGGATGGATACATGAATGGATGGGTGGGTGGGTATGTGGTTGGTTGGATACATGGATGGATGGATAGATGGATGGATGGATGGATGGTTAGATTGGTGTGTGGATGGATGGAATCATGGATGATGCATGGATGCATGCATGGATGGATGGGTGGGTGGGTAGATTGGTCTGTGGATGGATGGATGGGTGGATGGGTGGGTGGATGGATGGATGGATGGATGCATGGATGGATGGGTGGGTGGATGGGTGGGTAGAAGTATGGTTGGGTGGATGGATGGATGGATGGGTGGGTAGATTGGTGTGTGGATGGATGGATGGATGCATAGATGGATGGGTGGGTGGATGGGTGGGTAGATGGATGGTTGGGTAGATGGATGGTTGGGTGGATGGATGGATGGATGGGTGGGTAGAAGGATGGTTGGGTGGATGGATGGATGGATGGATGGATGGGTGGGTGGGTAGATTGGTGTGTGGATGGATGGGTGGGTAGATGGATGGTTGGGTAGATGGATGGTTGGGTGGATGGATGGATGGGTGGGTGGATTGGTGTATGGATGGATGGATGGATGGGTGGGTGGATTGGTGTATGGATGGATGGATGGATGGGTGGGTGGATTGGTGTATGGATGGATGGATGCATGAATGGATGGGTGGGTGGATGGACTGGCGTATGGGTGGGTATGTGGTTGGTTGGAGACATAGATGGATGGATGGATGGATGAATGGGTGGATTGGTGTGTGGATGGATGGATGGATGGGTGGGTGGGTGTATGAATATGAGTGAATGGATGGTTGGTCAAAATATTATTTCATATCACAATACATTAAAGTCTAATATTGATTATTTGGGGTTTGATCAAATGAGTGGTTTCAGAAAACCATGCTGATCTCTCGTGGAAAACAGAGGAACATTGATGGTTTTCTCTCACACCCACACACACATCAATTCAAGGCTTGACCGATGAATTGTGGGAAGGTTCTCACCATTTCCTGTCTGATCACGCCCCTCCAGTCTTCACATTACGACCTCCAGTCTGGGCGAGCGTGCGGGTGGGTGTCTGTCCTTGTCTCTGAAGCGATCTTCCTCTCTTTCCCCTCTATCTACCCGTCTATCTCTAGCTTATCTTGGTTCTCCGGGGAATATCTTTTTTGTCCATTTAGGGCGACATTATTCTGGACACACAAATACGGCAACAGTTCATTAGACATGTGAGGGACCTTCAACATCGTCTTGACATCACCAGGGTTTTAATTAGCTGTCACGCTTAGTTTATAGTGCAATCCTGTGTAGTGCCCAGCTCCTAGTGTGAAATATAGATCTGTGCCTCATGGATGGACTGAATCTCATTGAGTGGTTGAAGTTTCATTGGTGGGATGTAAAGTGATTGATTGCCATTATAAACGGATACTTCCGACTCTAAAACCAGCCTCTGCTGAGCATTGTGCTTATATGAACATCTATAAACTACTTGGTAATATGTTCCTTCAGGTCAAAGGATGTCAAAGGTCATATTGCAGATGATCCCCAAAAAATGGTCCGGTTCATTTATTGGGCTGAACCACACAAACCCGCCTCATCTGGCTGCCGGATGAGGAGCTTGACAGTAACAGTCTGATCTTAATCAATGGCCATTGATTTCCCACTTATCTCGGCCGCAGATGGGTCGATGCATCGCCCGGCGGTCCCAGCGCATAATGCCGTAATGGAGGCCAGCTTGGGAATTATGTGTGACTTCAGAGTCCGTGCCATTGAACTCTGCTCCCATTTCATTCCCAGGAAAGGGACGGCTGATTAAATGTTTTCATCTTTGTTCGAGTGAAGCGCAGGATATCGATAACAAGCACAAGACATGCTCAGGCCTCGGCAGACGGCGAAGGATTCTTATTTAGTATCGGATGCATAAGAGGAATTATGGGAGGAAGTCATTTAAGATAGAGCAGTGAGACAATTATCCTACGTTAAAGCCTCAATTTTGCTAGGAATGGCTTGTTTAAAGATGACGAGCTTTTTTTTATATAGCGTAACATTAATAAACAACAGGCTTCCTAATGCTTTTATGTCCACAAACCACCAGGAGAAACGGCAGATTGTGGAAATGTTATTTTATATTGAACTTTTTTATCTCCCTGCAGGGCCTTCGCATTTACATCGTCTGGTTTCTAGCGCGACTAAATCTCATCATCACCATTATGTTGCTCCATCTGGAGACGGTCCAGCACAAACAAGTGAATGAAAAAAGCATCAATTATTAAACTGACATCATTTCTTTTCCTGTCAAAGAATCAATACACTGTGCAATAGTAGTCTTGCCTTCCTCTAGCTCCATGGTTACCTACTATTTATAGCTTGCAGAGGACCGCTGCTTTACGCCTATTTCACACTAACTTTAATCTAGTTTGAGAGCATTGCTATCTGCGCTTCTTTAGACTTATGCTGTTTCCATGGTTAAATTCATGGAAAAACTCAAGTTACAACATCTAGAGTCACTGGGTCATTCCTAGCATGCAGTACATTTACAGTATCTTTTTTAAATAGGTCTTAATATAATATTAAACATAGATTGAAGTCATATTAGATTGTGTTAACCACAATACATAACAGTGAACCGGTCATACACACATCTAACATGAGAAACTGGCAGGGCATTGACACAAACTTCATGATTTGATTCAGATTCTATTTCAATTCACAATTCGATTAGACAGTACATGGAAAATTTCCTAAAGGAAAAAAATGTATTACTAATGCTACAGGGAACACAAGTTGCTACATGACTATAAAGGTTCAAATCAACTGATCTTTTAAGTTGTTTTGATACATTCGTTTTATTAATACATTTTTAATTCATGATGAATTTTTTTTTTTTTTTTAAATGTAAACATTCAAATGGTGGCATAAAACACGACAGATTTATTCGAACACATTAAATATTGAAGAAGAGGTTATTTAAAAATACAATTGACGAAAACGCTCCTCAACTTGAGTTTATTTTTCTAGCTGACTAACGGGTTTATGGACATTTAACGGCTTTTCCAAGGTAAACGTAACATTACGTGTGTAATGAATGGGCTAGTCAGCGGATGAGATCCAAATGCAGGCTTTATTGAGCAACGTGGTCAAACAGGCAATGGTCAAATCAACAGCAGACAGGAATGTCAGAGGGTAGGCAGAGTCGTAAACGTTAGACAGACAAAGTAGATCGAGGTAGGCAGCAAGCAATCAACAATCCAATCCAATAAGTCCAAAACAGCTGGCAGGGAACAATCAGAACACAGGAAAAGTCAAAACCAGACAGGGAATAACGCTTAGAAATGACAACATAGAGAAGATCAAGACCTCGCAAAGGTGTGTGTGTGTGTGTGCGTTGAGCTTAAATGTGGTTCTGGTAATGAGCAGCAGCTGGTGAAGTGATCAGTGAAAGATACGGGGCTTCTGGGAAAGCCTTGGTGGATGAGTGAGTGAGTGAGTGAGTGAGTGTGTAGTGCATTGTGGGAAGTGAAGTCCGGGACTGAATGTGCATGTGTGTTAGTGAGTGAGAGAGTGAGTCCAAGGTGAAGTGCCCTCTAGTGTTTTAAAGTGGGCACTTCAACTGACGATCATTACAACGGGACATTATTTACAAGCTGTTTTGTTGACGTCTTTCCTGTTGAACCATTGATCGAGCAATTACATGAGACAAGATACGGATACCTTCTGATGTTCATTCATGTTTAATCTGTGCTGTAACGCAGTAAAGCCGAAGAAATTATCCGTTAATCTGCCGCTGCCACTGAGCGATCTGTTACGTCACATTAAAGAGCACCAAAACGGTATTTATTGTTTGAATTTCGATATAAAATAAAACTGAATAAAATTTAAAAGCTGAGACTTTCATATCACAAAGATATCGGCTCTTCAAAATGACAATCGCTTAAAATTGAGAAATCGATCATTTCCACTTTCCATCATGTAGGTATTATATATTTTTTTATAAAATCCCTTCAGCAGCTCAATCCGCAATGACGTCGTGCTCCAGGAAGTGACTTTGTTTGAAGAGAAAATGGCATAAAGTCAGTATTAGCAATAGATTTGATGAATTCATTTGTAATGATAAAAAGAAGAAGCAAAAAACACTAAATTCAAAAGGAAATGTAGTCTCGTCCAGTTTCTAATTTGCACCCATAATCAAAGTCTATGTAAAGAATAAAGATCAACTGCCATCTCGGAAACACCCCGAGGCGCAAGGACAGCTCCGTCTGCTTGAACACGGAAAGTATGAGACCTGTTTGTCAAGATTAGGCTTCAAATCAGCTCAGATCAAGCATTTGGGTGGATCCAGCTTATGTGCATTCAAGAGGAAACAGGTGGTGGAACTACAACCGTCACGTTAAATGATTCAACATCTCATTCATTTCTATACATCTCCTCTCTGCAAAAAGTCTATGCTGTAACTCCAGGGAATAGAGTCCGTATCCTAAGAATATCAGCCAGGTTGTGGCTAGTTCATGCACAGTACATGAATAACCAGATGTTGTTACACCACACAGATCAAAGAGAAGCTGTACGGAGAATGGGAAAAGCCTTGATTAAAAGGACACCGGCAGAACTCCAGTTAATAGCATGAATTTAAATGACACTGTTACCAGTATCTGTCCATTTACAGTCTTCAGCGTAGCGAGTGAAGTCAGCGACTTCCTTTGATTTACAGATGGATCTTTAAATGTGTGCTGGTCTTGAATGGAGCAAACACTAGTTTAATTGTTCTAGTTAACGCAAAAATAAAATCTACAAACCCAGGTCGTGATTAAATGCATAAAATTACTACCTTCAAATGAAAAGTGCTTCAATTGTAGGGCAAATTAAAGAACAGTTTTTTGCCAGGATCCAAAAGGATAGGCGGATAGACCCCCAAAGGTCTTTTTACTCCGTGGAAAATGTGCTTTACACATCTGTGTGTACGTCAGCTGATGCTGAGCGTCTGGGCAGACTGAAGATAGTGTTTTCTGCAGGGAATGATGCTGGTTTATCGCCAGTCTGCTGAATAAAAACCATTTAAATGGCTACATGGCTGCTGATGGATGCCAATGTCTTGTGGTTATAAATAGCTGTAAGTGGTTATATGAACAGATAAACACTCCAGACAGTTGTTCCACAGTGAATTGAGATGCTAGCTCTATTTTAAATCCTAGCCAGCCATCTATTCATTCTAAGTGACCTGACATATATATATATATATACATCATGCAGGCATGTTTCTAAGATAACAATTTGATATTCTTAACACACAGGACACACTAATATTGCAAAAAATGGTGGATTTATCCATTAGATTGAACTACTTTCTACTTATACTTTCCAGTACTAAATAAAATATGTATGATTTACTCCACTCATCCGCCTACCTGACGGAAAATTATTCACTTTATGGCAATGCATTCTGGGATTGACTTATTCGTGTCTATGATGTATAAAAACGATGGTTCACACTCGAGGGTCAATTCAACGCTGGATTTGCACAAAAGATGAACATGGCGACACATGCTAGTGATGAGTTGATCAACTCCACAGCAACTACATCAATTTATCCACTAACCGTTCAGAAACGTCTAAAAGTTGTGACTTCTTCCTGAGTCTCTCCATCAGTTTGAACAATGTAAGGATGAACACCATCACTAAATCCTCATTTTCTCCAGCTTTGTTGCTGTTGAGCTGTTAAAGCTCCCCCCTCTTCTGGAAAGGGGGTGGGAGCAGCAGCTCATTTGCATTTAAAGGGACACGCACAAAAACGGTGTGTTTTTGCTCACAGCCGAATTTGACAAGCTCTAATAAATGATCTGTGGGGGATTTTGAGCTGAAACTTCAGACACGTTCTGGAGATTTATATTACATCTTGTGGTATAGGTCCTCTTTAAGGTGAATGCAGGTAAATTGGGGCAATTTTTGCCATAGAGATGACAGGGAAGAAATATCCCAATTATCCTGCATTAACACTATAGTTTGATCAGGACTGTGTTTTTGTGTCAATCCGCAGATCTTAAATCTCATTTGTCTCCGTACATATTCAAATATGCTGTGCAAAGATGCACCACACCAAGTTTGACGTTACAGATCACGCAAAGCCATCATACAGCTTTTATGAAACTTTAATGGTGCTTTAATGATGCTTTTTCATCATTTTGGGCGCTAGGCAGCATACGCGCCAATTGACCTTCAACGTAATGACAGCGTTTTCCTTTTTGGGGTGAACTATCCATCCTATCTGTGTGTGTATGTGTTTGTGAGCCTGCAAATTCAGGACAGAAACCCACAAAAAGGGTGTTTAATTGTTCCAAATCAAGTCTAAATTACTCTCCAGGTCGTAATGTTCTCTTTCCCACAGTATAATGGGAAGTAGTGGCCACCCAAACGCAACGGAGATTAAGAAAATGAGTGCGACCTAATCAAAACGGTGAACGGTAACAAGCTGTGCTCCTCTACAGTTATTCGACCTGCTAAACTGCACCCAATGACTAACTCTCATGGAAATGAAGAGGATTTATGTCTTTATTTTGGCACGTTCTCTCATGCTGCAAGAGGTCTGATCAGACACAAATATTCCACAGTTTCACAAGAGAGGGGGAAAAACCGAACGGGAAAAACCAAAACATACAGGTGGAAGAAGGTCAGCTCACAGAATCAAGGAGATGGATGGTGTATTTACGATTTAAAAAAAAAAAAAAAACCCTGCTCAGCCGGTGAAGGCTTGTCTCTTTCATCACACGATCAATTCTCCGTGACAAGGCCTATTGGATTGGCTGGGGTTTAAATAGAGTTGTTCAACTTTGAGACAACTTAGGGCACGAAAGAATTTCTTAGGAATTGCATAGAGCTCCAGGAGAATGTCAGGCTATGAGAAACTGTCATTTCACCTTAGCAGACGGTAATTTACGGCATTCAACTCTGGTTCGAACCTTCAGAAGCATTAGCTAGACTTTAAACTATGAATACATTAAGTCGATATCAATAGCGTCACTAATAATAAATGACACCATAATGAGTCGCACGGACCGGGAGTGGACCTTTAGTCAAAGGGGAAATTGGCTTATGAAACAGAAAAACGAACAGAAGGGAGTTTCAAGCAAGCAATGCCGGCCACTAGTTTGAGGCATTTAATTTTTCCATTTACATGAGGGTCATTATGGGTGCGCGATTCTATTAAGTCTTCCCTCAATTTAATTAGTCTGTGAGATGATGGCTTGTTTCCTGAAAGGATTTTGTTGCATGCCGGAATACTGATGAATCATGTTTGTATGGGACAGACGAGTATACGTTTCTGAGTTTTCTTACGTCACATTATTCCTCATTGAAATAATTCCTGCTCAGGGCATATGCAAAATAAAGGGGCGGGGCCTGCTTGAGTTGGTTAGTAGTGTGTTGAAACTGGTAGTTATGGTAAGGGGCTTGAAGCGCTTGACCAATCAAAACAAGCTACTCCAGCCAACCAATCAGAGCACAATGTGCTTTTCAGAAGGAGCGTTACTGACAGACTGGGAAGAGAGGAGCTGCAACAATGACAAATATGGTAAAAATAATGTTTCTTGTAAAAATAGATCTGTTATCAAAACATCTGAAGCTTTTTTCATCATTCTCTTTAAAATCCATTCAATTCCCAATTGATAATAATGCATTTTTGAATTTTTATCGTTGCACATAATGCTTTTTTTCATTGCACATCCTGTTTTTCACTCATAAATACATAACATTACGCAAATAAAAAAAGGGTTGCAGATGGCCTGTGATGGTGGATGCGTATTTTCCGACATCAGACCTTGAAAGGCAGAGAATCATCCTTCAGATGAGCGAAAAACAACAGTAGAGCATCAAAAGCCATGATCTCCGATGAATCCTTGAGAGACAAACACCTCCTGTCACTTCCCATTACGAATGACATGCATTGTTCTTGCAACATCCGATAGGCTGCATTAAACCCAAACGCTACCATCTCTTATTTAAGAGGATGACGGATGGCATTGGGATGGAAGACGTTAGACATCTTTGTTACAAAGCCTTTTCAAGTGGTAGTGATGCATTAAACTGTTATGTTGTTTTTTTTTTTTAAATTTGACATGAAACTGAAATTGCAATCCATTCAATACGCTTCTTTAATGCAATGTATTTCCAAATGAAACTTTTATCCATCAGGAATTGATTGGATGATGAAAAACGGTGCCTGAATTTGATTTTTCTGTGTACTCTGAACTGTGAAGCACTATTAAGAAGTAACTGTATTAAGCAAATAAACGAGGTCAGTTTTGATTTCACATATATTTAAAGCCTTTGCGTACAGTTATAATTTCAATACGAGATACTGCATGAGAACGTGCTACTTTATTTAGTTTATTAGTTTATGTTAAAATTGTGTGAGTCAAAAAGATGGAAATCCTATATGCAATTAAAAGAGATAGATCTGAAATTTAGTGCAAAAAACCCACTCATTTGCAAAACGTTTTGGTGTTTGCCAACAGCAATCTAAATAGCTGTGTGAAGTAGGGCTGTTGTAGGATAAGCACACACTCTCGGCCTGTCATGTGCAGTGTAAACAGGCGACAGGCAAACTTGGCAAAGTTTTCATGTTTGCACATATCTGTTTGTCCCGTCATGCTGCTGGAGTGAATTGGCGCTCGTAATTGGTTCCCGGGGTGCATTGTGGAAGGCCGCAACATTGGCACAAGTCTGAGCAGCATATAAAAGCATCATTATGTGCAACCAGCGGGCCGTTATTTAGGTGCCATAAATACTGCAACTAGAAGTGCCATTAGGGCACACAATTACACAGCGGATTATCAACAGTTCACTTTGGCCATCAGGACAGCTGCTTTGCCTGTTGGTCAATAGATCTGCTTTTTCGCCAGATGTTCAGAAAGCCTGATGACAGGTTAAGAACACAAGGGCATCGTCACGATTTGCATACTACTGCTAAACAGGGCTGGGTGGGTTACTTTTAAAATGTATTTCACTACAGATTACAAAACAGATGCTTTAAGAAGTCATTTGTAACGTATTTCGTTACATTACTCAAGTTTAGTAACTTCATCTAAATACTTTAGAATACTTTGGAATACTAATAAGTGTGGAACAAACACAAAAAAGGTCATTGCAAGTTTTTTAATTATAAAGTCAGAATTATGAGGTATAAACTCACAATATTGAGAAAAGTCAGAATTATGAGATATAAACTGACAATATTGAGAAAAGTCAGAAATATGAGATATAAACTGACAATATTGAGAAAAGTCAGAATTATGAGATATAAACTCGCAATATTGAGAAAAGTCAGAATTATGAGATATAAACTCACAATATTGAGAAAAGTCAGAATTATGAGACATAAACTGACAATATTGAGAAAAGTCAGAATTATGAGACATAAACTGACAATATTGAGAAAAGTCAGAATTATGAGATATAAACTCACAATATTGAGAAAAGTCAGAATTATGAGATATAAACTCACAATATTGAGAAAAGTCAGAATTATGAGATATAAACTCACAATATTGAGAAAAGTCAGAATGATGAGACATAAACTGACAATATTGAGAAAAGTCAGAATTATGAGATATAAACTGACAATATTGAGAAAAGTCAGAATTATGAGATATAAACTGACAATATTGAGAAAAGTCAGAATGATGAGACATAAACTGACAATATTGAGAAAAGTCAGAATGATGAGACATAAACTGACAATATTGAGAAAAGTCAGAATTATGAGATATAAACTCACAATATTGAGAAAAGTCAGAATTATGAGATATAAACTCACAATATTGAGAAAAGTCAGAATTATGAGATATAAACTCGCAATATTGAGAAAAGTCAGAATTATGAGATATAAACTCACAATATTGAGAAAAGTCAGAATTATGAGATATAAACTGACAATATTGAGAAAAGTCAGAATGATGAGACATAAACTGACAATATTGAGAAAAGTCAGAATGATGAGACATAAACTGACAATATTGAGAAAAGTCAGAATTATGAGATATAAACTCACAATATTGAGAAAAGTCAGAATTATGAGATATAAACTCACAATATTGAGAAAAGTCAGAATTATGAGATATAAACTCACAATATTGAGAAAAGTCAGAATTATGAGATATAAACTCACAATATTGAGAAAAGTCAGAATTATGAGATATAAACTCGCAATATTGAGAAAAGTCAGAATTATGAGATATAAACTCACAATATTGAGAAAAGTCAGAATTATGAGATATAAACTCACAATATTGAGAAAAGTCAGAATTATGAGATATAAACTCGCAATATTGAGAAAAGTCAGAATTATGAGATATAAACTCACAATATTGAGAAAAGTCAGAATTATGAGATATAAACTCACAATATTGAGAAAAGTCAGAATTATGAGATATAAACTCGCAATATTGAGAAAAGTCAGAATTATGAGATATAAACTCACAATATTGAGAAAAGTCAGAATTATGAGATATAAACTCATAATATTGAGAAAAGTCAGAATTATGAGATATAAACTCACAATATTGAGAAAAGTCAAAATTATGAGATATAAACTCACAATATTGAGAAAAGTCAGAATTATGAGATATAAACTCACAATATTGAGAAAAGTCAGAATTATGAGATATAAACTCACAATATTGAGAAAAGTCAGAATTATGAGATATAAACTCACAATATTGAGAAAAGTCAGAATTATGAGATATAAACTCACAATATTGAGAAAAGTCAAAATTATGAGATATAAACTCACAATATTGAGAAAAGTCAGAATTATGAGATATAAACTCACAATATTGAGAAAAGTCAGAATTATGAGATATAAACTCACAATATTGAGAAAAGTTAGAATTATGAGATATAAACTCACAATATTGAGAAAAGTCAGAATTATGAGATATAAACTCACAATATTGAGAAAAGTCAGAATTATGAGATATAAACTCACAATATTGAGAAAAGTCAGAATTATGAGATATAAACTCACAATATTGAGAAAAGTCAGAAATATGAGAAATAAACTCACATACTAAATCCACAATTGCAAGAAAAAAAGTCAGTATTGCAAGTTTATATCTCCCAATTCTGACTTTATAACTTACAATTGTGAGTTTAAATCTCGCAATTCTGAGAAAAAGACGTCAGAATTGTGAAATGCAAACTAACAATTGTGAGGGAAAAAAACAAATTGTGAGAAAAAGATGCAATGACGAGTGAATTATAAAATGACTCACAAACAACCATCCCAAAACATGAAAACAGTGGAAAACATGAAACTTAACTCCACTTTTTCAGATTGTCAGAGTCAGAGAATCACCAATCGCTGTTTAAATGACATTAAAACTCAAAGTAATCACTTTGGTAATCTAAAACACTTTTCAGATGTAACTGTAATCTGATTACCACCCATTTAAAATGTAACTGTAATAAAATACACTTAACGCAAAGTATTCACTTTCTACTATAGGTATGTAAAAAATGAAATAGTGAAAATAGCATGATAAACATTTCAAACAGTAGTATGCAACATTTCTGAAATCGTTGTGATAAAAATAAAGAGATACTACTTGTATCTGACATAAATAGTAGGAGTAAGCTTTCCAGCTTCAGCTGAATTCTTAGCTAATATTACTTCCAGTTCATTGGTCAAGCTGAGAGCACTGCATTGTGGGATGCAGTATTCCACCGTGCATCCTAGGTGTGTACTGAGCATGCTTAATGTAGTATGCAATTTTATGGCCACAATGTACAAATAAAGAAATAATGCATGCATCTTACTGCGTCCGAAATCGAATACTTCTCTACTATATAGTATGTGAAAAACGTCCGAATGCATAGAATTCAAAAAGATGACCTACAATTTCCGGCGAGATTATGAAGTGCACATTCGATGGACACTTTATTATCCCGTGAGGCTAAGGGAGGAGATTTATGAATGGCAGTAAAGTGACGCAACTAACGCTCGTAGGTCACATGACAGTAACAACATGGCGGATGTAGTATGTCTGAATTTTATTCATAACTACCCATATTCAAACGATATAGAACATACTTTTTTAACGGTCGAGGAGTAAATTCAAATCGAAATGAAGTACCTACTCAGACAGTACGCGATTTCGGAAGCAGTGAAAGTATGTAGTATGTAGTATGACTAGTAGACATTCCAGACGTGCCCTTAAAAATGTGGTCTTTTGAATTAAACATTATGTGATTAAGCAGCATTTGGAATGTTAGTACAGCCGTATTATCTTAAATACTACTTTCCCATCACCAGTGAAGTACATACTTTTAGTGTGTGGTAGAAGTCTGCAAATTGCAACGCAGCTGAGGTGTAACACAATAAGTCTTTAAATGAGAAAACTAGCTTATATTTCCTTTCCCACATGGCACAGTAATAAAATTCAAAACTTATTGTAATGAATATTTTGAGCTCGAGAATATTTCCAGTCCCTTTTGTTACTTGGCCAAGAGGCTTCCAGTTTCACTCTTTCTTTTGTCCTGTCTCAAACCATTATAACTTGTTTGCCTGTAAATACAAGCACCTCGAAGCAATTACCCGTCAATACATACAAACAAATGAAGAAGACAGTAATAAGTTGATGCTCCAAAACAAACTTGGATGCAAACGGACTCCTCCTCTCCTTAAAGCAAACCAAAGCCAGCAAATTATGGAAATCAGCTGCCTGAATTTACTTGACTGACACGGTTTGTTTACCGTCACAGATTAAAGGCCGGCAATTTTTTGAAGCGGTGATGTATATGGAAATCATCGCTGTGTTGTGTGAGGTGTGACTCGCATCTGAAATGACAAACATGTAACAATTGAGCATAATTTGGCCACATCTAGATAACGATGCTTTGTTTTGTGCATCTATTGACGTTTTCTGCACAAATATTGCATCAACTTTGCATTAAATCCCTTAAAGGGATAGTTCACCAAAAATTTTTAATTATATTTACTCACCCTCATAAGACTTTTGTTCAACTTCTAAAGACAACTGAAGATATTTTTAATGAAATCTGAAAGATTTTTGTACCTCCATAGACAGCTATGCAACTATACTTTAGATGCTTCAAAAAGTGTTACACAGCATTTGAACTTCAGCAAGAACCAATGAGGTTCATTCTGGTGTTACGCATCACGTTTGAGCTTCACAAGAACCAATGAGGTTCTTTCTCGTGTTACGCATCACGCTTGAGCTTCACAAGAACCAATGAGGTTCATTCTCGTGTTACGCATCACATTTGAGCTTCACAAGAACCAATGAGGTTCATTCTCGTGTTACGCATCACGCTTGAGCTTCACAAGAACCAATGAGGTTCATTCTCGTGTTACGCATCACGTTTGAGCTTCACAAGAACCAATGAGGTTCTTTCTCGTGTTACACATCACGCTTGAGCTTCACAAGAACCAATGAGGTTCATTCTCGTGTTACGCATCATGTTTGAGCTTCACAAGAACCAATGAGGTTCTTTCTCGTGTTACGCATCACGTTTGAGCTTCACAAGAACCAATGAGGTTCATTCTCGTGTTACGCATCACGTTTGAGCTTCACAAGAACCAATGAGGTTCATTCTCGTGTTACGCATCACGTTTGAGCTTCAGCAAGAACCAATGAGGTTCTTTCTCATGTTACGCATCACGTTTGAGCTTCAAAAAAACCAATGAGGTTCTTTCTCGTGTTACGCATGACGTTTGAGCTTCACAAGAACCAATGAGGTTCATTCTCGTGTTACGCATCACGTTTGAGCTTCACAAGAACCAATGAGGTTCATTCTCGTGTTACGCATCACGTTTGAGCTTCACAAGAACCAATGAGGTTCTTTCTCGTGTTACGCATCACGTTTGAGCTTCACAAGAACCAATGAGGTTCTTTCTCGTGTTACGCATCACGTTTGAGCTTCACAAGAACCAATGAGGTTCTTTCTCGTGTTACGCATCACGCTTGAGCTTCACAAGAACCAATGAGGTTCATTCTCGTGTTACGCATCACGTTTGAGCTTCACAAGAACCAATGAGGTTCTTTCTCGTGTTACGCATCACGCTTGAGCTTCACAAGAACCAATGAGGTTCATTCTCGTGTTACGCATCACGTTTGAGCTTCACAAGAACCAATGAGGTTCTTTCTGGTGTTACGCACCACGTTTGAGCTTCACAAGAACCAATGAGGTTCTTTCTCGTGTTACGCATCATGTTTGAGCTTCACAAGAACCAATGAGGTTCTTTCTCGTGTTACGCATCACGCTTGAGCTTCACAAGAACCAATGAGGTTCTTTCTGGTGTTACGCATCACGTTTGAGCTTCACAAGAACCAATGAGGTTCTTTCTGGTGTTACGCAGCACGTTTGAGCTTCACAAGAACCAATGAGGTTCTTTTTGGTGTTACGCATCACGTTTGAGCTTCACAAGAACCAATGAGGTTCATTCTCGTGTTACGCATCACGTTTGAGCTTCACAAGAACCAATGAGGTTCTTTCTCGTGTTACGCATCACGTTTGAGCTTCACAAGAACCAATGAGGTTCTTTCTCGTGTTACGCATCACGTTTGAGCTCCACAAGAACCAATGAGGTTCTTTCTGGTGTTACGCACCACGTTTGAGCTTCACAAGAACCAATGAGGTTCTTTCTGGTGTTACGCATCACGTTTGAGCTTCACAAGAACCAATGAGGTTCTTTCTGGTGTTACGCATCACGCTTGAGCTTCACAAGAACCAATGAGGTTCATTCTCGTGTTACGCATCACGCTTGAGCTTCACAAGAACCAATGAGGTTCATTCTCGTGTTACGCATCACGTTTGAGCTTCACAAGAACCAATGAGGTTCTTTCTCGTGTTACGCATCACGCTTGAGCTTCACAAGAACTAATGAGGTTCTTTCTCGTGTTACGCATCACGTTTGAGCTTCACAAGAACCAATGAGGTTCATTCTCGTGTTACGCATCACGTTTGAGCTTCACAAGAACCAATGAGGTTCATTCTCGTGTTACGCATCACGTTTGAGCTTCAAAAAAACCAATGAGGTTCTTTCTCGTGTTACGCATGACGTTTGAGCTTCACAAGAACCAATGAGGTTCTTTCTCGTGTAACGCATCACGTTTGAGCTTCACAAGAACCAATGAGGTTCTTTCTCATGTTACGCATCACGTTTGAGCTTCAAAAAAACCAATGAGGTTCATTCTCGTGTTACGCATGACGTTTGAGCTTCACAAGAACCAATGAGGTTCATTCTCGTGTTACGCATCACGTTTGAGCTTCACAAGAACCAATGAGGTTCTTTCTCGTGTTACGCATCACGCTTGAGCTTCACAAGAACCAATGAGGTTCATTCTCGTGTTACGCATCACGTTTGAGCTTCACAAGAACCAATGAGGTTCATTCTGGTGTTACGCACCACGTTTGAGCTTCACAAGAACCAATGAGGTTCTTTCTCGTGTTACGCATCACGCTTGAGCTTCACAAGAACCAATGAGGTTCATTCTCGTGTTACGCATCACGTTTGAGCTTCACAAGAACCAATGAGGTTCTTTCTCGTGTTACGCATCACGTTTGAGCTTCACAAGAACCAATGAGGTTCATTCTCGTGTTACACATCACGTTTGAGCTTCACAAGAACCAATGAGGTTCATTCTCGTGTTACGCATCACGTTTGAGCTTCAGCAAGAACCAATGAGGTTCTTTCTCATGTTACGCATCACGTTTGAGCTTCAAAAAAACCAATGAGGTTCTTTCTCGTGTTACGCATGACGTTTGAGCTTCACAAGAACCAATGAGGTTCATTCTCGTGTTACGCATCACGCTTGAGCTTCACAAGAACCAATGAGGTTCATTCTCGTGTTACGCATCACGTTTGAGCTTCACAAGAACCAATGAGGTTCTTTCTGGTGTTACGCACCACGTTTGAGCTTCACAAGAACCAATGAGGTTCTTTCTCGTGTTACGCATAACGCTTGAGCTTCACAAGAACCAATGAGGTTCATTCTCGTGTTACGCATCACGTTTGAGCTTTACAAGAACCAATGAGGTTCTTTCTCGTGTTACGCATCACGTTTGAGCTTCACAAGAACCAATGAGGTTCATTCTCGTGTTACGCATCACGTTTGAGCTTCACAAGAACCAATGAGGTTCATTCTCGTGTTACGCATCACGTTTGAGCTTCAGCAAGAACCAATGAGGTTCTTTCTCATGTTACGCATCACGTTTGAGCTTCAAAAAAACCAATGAGGTTCTTTCTCGTGTTACGCATGACGTTTGAGCTTCACAAGAACCAATGAGGTTCATTCTCGTGTTACGCATCACGTTTGAGCTTCACAAGAACCAATGAGGTTCTTTCTCGTGTTACGCATCACGCTTGAGCTTCACAAGAACCAATGAGGTTCATTCTCGTGTTACGCATCACGTTTGAGCTTCACAAGAACCAATGAGGTTCTTTCTGGTGTTACGCACCACGTTTGAGCTTCACAAGAACCAATGAGGTTCTTTCTCGTGTTACGCATCACGTTTGAGCTTCACAAGAACCAATGAGGTTCTTTCTCGTGTTACGCATCACGCTTGAGCTTCACAAGAACCAATGAGGTTCTTTCTGGTGTTACGCATCACGTTTGAGCTTCACAAGAACCAATGAGGTTCTTTCTGGTGTTACGCAGCACGTTTGAGCTTCACAAGAACCAATGAGGTTCTTTTTGGTGTTACGCATCACGTTTGAGCTTCACAAGAACCAATGAGGTTCATTCTCGTGTTACGCATCACGTTTGAGCTTCACAAGAACCAATGAGGTTCTTTCTCGTGTTACGCATCACGTTTGAGCTTCACAAGAACCAATGAGGTTCTTTCTGGTGTTACGCATCACGTTTGAGCTCCACAAGAACCAATGAGGTTCTTTCTGGTGTTACGCACCACGTTTGAGCTTCACAAGAACCAATGAGGTTCTTTCTGGTGTTACGCATCACGTTTGAGCTTCACAAGAACCAATGAGGTTCTTTCTGGTGTTACGCATCACGCTTGAGCTTCACAAGAACCAATGAGGTTCATTCTCGTGTTACGCATCACGCTTGAGCTTCACAAGAACCAATGAGGTTCATTCTCGTGTTACGCATCACGTTTGAGCTTCACAAGAACCAATGAGGTTCTTTCTCGTGTTACGCATCACGCTTGAGCTTCACAAGAACTAATGAGGTTCTTTCTCGTGTTACGCATCACGTTTGAGCTTCACAAGAACCAATGAGGTTCATTCTCGTGTTACGCATCACGTTTGAGCTTCACAAGAACCAATGAGGTTCATTCTCGTGTTACGCATGACGTTTGAGCTTCAGCAAGAACCAATGAGGTTCTTTCTCGTGTTACGCATCACGTTTGAGCTTCAAAAAAACCAATGAGGTTCTTTCTCGTGTTACGCATGACGTTTGAGCTTCACAAGAACCACTGAGGTTCTTTCTCGTGTAACGCATCACGTTTGAGCTTCACAAGAACCAATGAGGTTCTTTCTCGTGTTAAGCATCACGTTTGAGCTTCAAAAAAACCAATGAGGTTCTTTCTCGTGTAACGCATCACGTTTGAGCTTCTCAAGAACCAATGAGGTTCTTTCTCGTGTTACGCATCACGTTTGAGCTTCACAAGAACCAATGAGGTTCTTTCTGGTGTTACGCATCACGTTTGAGCTTCAAAAAAACCAATGAGGTTCTTTCTCGTGTTACGCATCACGTTCGAGCTTCCGCAAGAACCAATGAGGTTCTTTCTCGTGTAACGCATCACGTTTGAGCTTCACAAGAACCAATGAGGTTCTTTCTGGTGTTACGCATCACGTTTGAGCTTCAAAAAAACCAATGAGGTTCTTTCTCGTGTTACGCATCACGTTCGAGCTTCCGCAAGAACCAATGAGGTTCTTTCTGGTGTTACGCATCACGTTTGAGCTTCACAAGAACCAATGAGGTTCTTTCTGGTGTTACGCATCACGTTTGAGCTTCACAAGAACCAATGAGGTTCATTCTCGTGTTACGCATCACGTTCGAGCTTCACAAGAACCAATGAGGTTCTTTCTGGTGTTACGCATCACGTTTGAGCTTCACAAGAACCAATGAGGTTCTTTCTGGTGTTACGCATCACGTTTGAGCTTCACAAGAACCAATGAAGTTCACTCTGGTGTTACGCATCACGTTTGAGCTTCACAAGAACCAATGAGGTTCATTCTCGCGTTACGCATCACGTTTGAGCTTCCTTAAGAACCAATGTGAAAGTATTTTTTAAATAAAATAAATAAATAAAGCTTCAGATATTTGTAACTTGCTCAACAAACAAAGAATAAACAAAAAGAATTATTTCTAAACTCAACCCACATTGCTATTCAGTGTGTGTATGAATGTGAGAGAGCAAAAGACAGGCGCGAGTCTGAAGGGGGACGATGTCTGTCTGCTGTACAGTGAGACATGCATGAATTACCACGTCCAGCATCAAACACATACACCCCGCAATGATCCGAAGACAGCAGAGTTTGGGTGCGGGTGCGAGAACATGCCGTGGCAGATGACGGTGAGACGCTGCTCCATGTGTCACCTGGGAAAATCTGTCATTACCTCACCCCACTACAGAAACAAAGGGAGGGGTAAACAAACACACTGTAACAGTAGTACAAAAAAAAGTATAAGATTACTCTTAAGTATGGCATTGTATAGAAATACCATGCATACAAACAAAACCAACGTACTTCAAACGAATATCATGATTGTATCTTCAAAAAGCATGAAAGTACCATAATATAGTAAAACAAAATTTTATTACAACTATCATTTCTGGTTCCTCAGACGTTCACACCCATGTGGTCGGTTGTGTAAAGCTTAATACTTGGTTAAGGCCCTAATCTACACACAGAAGAAAGTAGGTATGTTAATGAGTCGTCACTGGTTAGACTGGGCTTGTTAAACGGTATATATGTAGTCAGAAGTCCTGGAGGCATTAAGGTGTGTCTACCTGTCACAAAACACCCAGACTGACATGTTTTCATTCCTGTAAAACGTTAGTTTAACCATTTAAGTACATGAATGTCAATGTCACAAAGCTAAATTCCTTTAAGTTAACAGATTAAAATGGCTCTAACATGGAGTCAGACATGCACCATGTATTTACATGCTTCCTGAGTAAGGCGCACATGTCCAAAAACCATGGTATGTATCCATCCTGATTCGTTTTATACTGTGCTTCAGTGTGTTCTGATACTATTTTGTCTGAAAATATCTTTATATTGTCGCTCACAATCTTGAGCTTAATAAAGAGCATCTCTGGGAAGCGATAGGAGGCTTTGGTTTCAATGGATTGCAGATACATATCTAATACATCCAATGCTGACATGTTTTCTGTGAAAGTATTGCGTTTTATTCTGTGATAACCAGCTCCAAACGATTCAGTACATGAGTGAGCTGACCGAATAATTCATAATCGTGAAAGGATTCTGATAACCCATTTCATTGAACAATCTCAAAACCGAAATTGATTCAGACTGAATTGCAAGAACCGATTGTTCACCAACATCATTAATGATTCATTGAAAAGAACAGATTTGAAAGAGTGATTCATTGGGACTTAATATCACGCAACTCTGACTTTATAACTCGCAATTGCGACTTTATTTCCCGCAATTCTGAGTTTGTAACTGAAAATTGTGACTTTATTTCCCGCAATTCTCACAATAACTCGCAATTGCGACTTTATATCATGCAATTCTGACTATAACTCACAGTTGCGATCATATTTCGCAATTCTGACTTTATAACTAGCAATTGCAACTTTATATCATGCACTTCTGACTATAACTCACAGTTGCGAATATATTTTGCAATTCTGACTTTGAACTGTCAACTGCGACTTTATTTCATGCAATTTTGACTTTATGTCACGCAATTCTGACTATAACTCACAGTTACGACTATATTTCGCAATTCAGACTTTATGTCACGCAATTGCGACTTTATATCATGCAATTCTGACTATAACTCACAGTTGCGATCATATTTCGCAATTCTGACTTTGTAACTGAAAATTGCGACGTTATCTACCGCAGTTCTGACTATAACTCACAGTTGCGATCATATTTCGCAATTCTGACTTTATAACTAGCAATTGCGACTTTATATCATGCAAATCTGACTATAACTCACAGTTGCGAATATATTTTGCAATTCTGACTTTGAACTGTCAACTGCGACTTTATTTCATGCAATTTTGACTTTATATCGTGCAATTCTGACTATAACTCACAGTTACGACTATATTTCGCAATTCAGACTTTATGTCACGCAATTGCGACTTTATATCATGCAATTCTGACTATAACTCACAGTTGCGATCATATTTCACAATTCTGACTGTAACTGAAAATTGCGACGTTATCTACCGCAGTTCTGACTATAACTCACAGTTGCGATCATATTTCGCATTTCTGACTTTATAACTAGCAATTGCGACTTTATATCATGCAATTCTGACTATAACTCACAGTTGCGATCATATTTCACAATTCTGACTGTAACTGAAAATTGCGACGTTATCTACCGCAGTTCTGACTATAACTCACAGTTGCGATCATATTTCGCATTTCTGACTTTATAACTAGCAATTGCGACTTTATATCATGCAAATCTGACTATAACTCACAGTTGCGAATATATTTTGCAATTCTGACTTTGAACTGGCAACTGTGACTTTATTTCATGCAATTTTGACTTTATGTCACGCAATTCTGACTATAACTCACAGTTATGACTATATTTCGCAATTCAGACTTTATGTCACGCAATTGCGACTTTATATCATGCAATTCTGACTATAACTCACAGTTACGACTATATTTCGCAATTCAGACTTTATGTCACGCAATTGCGACTTTATATCATGCAATTCTGACTATAACTCACAGTTACGACTATATTTCGCAATTCAGAGTTTATGTCACGCAATTGCGACTTTATATCATGCAATTCTGACTATAACTCACAGTTGCGAATATATTTTGCAATTCTGACTTTGAACTGTCAACTGCGACTTTATTTCATGCAATTTTGACTTTATGTCACGCAATTCTGACTATAACTCACAGTTACGACTATATTTCGCAATTCAGACTTTATGTCACGCAATTGCGACTTTATATCATGCAATTCTGACTATAACTCACAGTTACGACTATATTTCGCAATTCAGACTTTATGTCACGCAATTGCGACTTTATATCATGCAATTCTGACTATAACTCACAGTTGCGATTAAATTTCGCAATTCTGACTTTGAACTGGCAATTGTGACTATATCATGCAAATCTGACTATAACTCACAGTTAGAACTATATTTCGCAATTCAGAGTTTATAACTAGCAATTGCGACTTTATATCATGCAATTCTGACTATAACTCACAGTTGCGAATATATTTTGCAATTCTGACTTTGAACTGTCAACTGCGACTTTATTTCATGCAATTTTGACTTTATGTCACGCAATTCTGACTATAACTCACAGTTACGACTATATTTCGCAATTCAGACTTTATGTCACGCAATTGCGACTTTATATCATGCAATTTTGACTATAACTCACAGTTACGACTATATTTCGCAATTCAGACTTTATGTCACGCAATTGCGACTTTATATCATGCAATTCTGACTATAACTCACAGTTGCGATTAAATTTCGCAATTCTGACTTTGAACTGGCAATTGTGACTATATCATGCAAATCTGACTATAACTCACAGTTAGAACTATATTTCGCAATTCAGAGTTTATAACTAGCAATTGCGACTTTATATCATGCAATTCTGACTATAACTCACAGTTGCGAATATATTTTGCAATTCTGACTTTGAACTGTCAACTGCGACTTTATTTCATGCAATTTTGACTTTATGTCACGCAATTCTGACTATAACTCACAGTTACGACTATATTTCGCAATTCAGACTTTATGTCACGCAATTGCGACTTTATATCATGCAATTTTGACTATAACTCACAGTTACGACTATATTTCGCAATTCAGACTTTATGTCACGCAATTGCGACTTTATATCATGCAATTCTGACTATAACTCACAGTTGCGATTAAATTTCGCAATTCTGACTTTGAACTGGCAATTGTGACTATATCATGCAAATCTGACTATAACTCACAGTTAGAACTATATTTCGCAATTCAGAGTTTATAACTAGCAATTGCGACTTTATATCATGCAAATCTGACTATAACTCACAGTTCCGAATATATTTTGCAATTCTGACTTTGAACTGTCAACTGCGACTTTATTTCATGCAATTTTGACTTTATGTCACGCAATTCTGACTATAACTCACAGTTACGACTATATTTCGCAATTCAGACTTTATGTCACGCAATTGCGACTTTATATCATGCAATTCTGACTATAACTCACAGTTACGACTATATTTCGCAATTCAGACTTTATGTCACGCAATTGCGACTTTATATCATGCAATTCTGACTATAACTCACAGTTACGACTATATTTCGCAATTCAGACTTTATGTCACGCAATTGCGACTTTATATCGTGCAATTCTGACTATAACTCACAGTTGCGATTAAATTTCGCAATTCAGACTTTATGTCACGCAATTGCGACTTTATATCATGCAATTCTGACTATAACTCACAGTTGCGAATATATTTTGCAATTCTGACTTTGAACTGGCAACTGTGACTTTATTTCATGCAATTTTGACTTTATGTCACGCAATTCTGACTATAACTCACAGTTACGACTATATTTCGCAATTCAGACTTTATGTCACGCAATTGCGACTTTATATCGTGCAATTCTGACTATAACTCACAGTTGCGATTAAATTTCGCAATTCAGACTTTATAACCAGCAATTGCGACTTTATATCATGCAATTCTGACTATAACTCACAGTTGCGAATATATTTTGCAATTCTGACTTTATAACTCACAAATCCGAATTTATAACACAATTTTGCGGAAAAAAAAATTGTGAGATAAAAAGTCGCAATTATCTTCTTTTTTTTACATGGCGGAAGCAAGCTTCCATTCTTGTCAGACTGGGATTAATCAATACATTTTTACTAGTTTGTTCAACACCCACCAAAAGACCAATGACACTTATCGCATTAGACAACAGACAAGGGCGATCAAATAAATGCTGAAAAATGAGCAAATAAATGCTGCTAAATTCTCAGACATGGTTTCACTTTTCACTTTACATGAGCCATTTTGAATGATTTTAAGCATAATTGCTTGGTTTGATATTTTGGGTTGATGACATTTTGTAATTGTGTCTAAAGAGTCCAGATACTTTTTGGGGCCACATGGAGACAGTATGTTTGGGTATTTCATATATTTTACGCTCAGCCATAAACTGAAAGAGTAAAACTCAGCTTGACGTAAAGATCAAGTCATTTGCTCCTCCCTGAAGCCTGAGAGGTGCCAAATCCCGTAGGAGTAAAGCTGCTAACCTGGACCCCAGCCAGCGAACCACGCTGACAAAGCAGTTTGTTTAAGCACCATAAAACTCACTCTCTTCCGTGATGTTATATATACATTGAGCCTGCTGATTTACACACCTGAGCCTTTGTCTCTCTGAGTAAAGGTTATACGGAAAGGCCTCCATACGTTTATGGATAACACATGAGAAAAATCACAGTCTCAGAACAACCTCTGATCTTAATCAAAAACAATAAAAGCAGCATATAGAAGATTTTCAGCCAATTTCATATCCGTTTCCCACAGTAAAAGCAAACTAAAAGTATGTTCATTGGGATTTAACATCAATTCCTGCAGTTTAAACCAAGATTAGAATTCATCAGCATTGGGAAAAACAGGCAATAGAAGTTTCTTCTTATTAAGCAAGATTAGTATTCTCTAGATGTACGCTCAAAAGATCAATACATGCAAAAAGATGTGAGATATTCTCAAATATTACGAAAACAAACATCAGTCAAATGCATATTTTAATCACAGTTCAGAGTAAAATCGTTCAGTCTGGTGTGAGTTAATGGGCAGGAACTGGAGTCGCTATAGGGAATATTTTACAACTGATAGCGGAGAATCGCTCTGTGATTCGGTTCTGCTCACATGTCTGGGCCAAACCCTTCGGGCGAGAACAGAAAAACCCACTTCGGCACATTTAAGAGGTGACGTCGCTGTCAAAAACCAGTAAATCCCATTAAATGTGATTTGTTTTTGTGGGTAACGAGAGCTAGAGGGAAGAAACTGATAAATGAAATAGATTCAGTTCTGTTTAAACGTTCGTTGTTTCCTCAAATTAGCATGGCTAAAGGGTTTACTAGCAAATACACACAATCAGACACCCAACTCGAAACCGGATGTTTATGGGAATTCAGACTCATTCACCGAGAATAATTTATCCACATGTTTCTTATTACGTTGTGAGATCTTGAGCTGTTGTCACAATCACGGCCTGTTTAGTTCATTGTTCGTCGCAATCGTTTTAATGTACTGTAGACAATAATTGTACCCCTTCAAACTCATCTATGATCACCAAAATGACACATTTAAACGGTTTTTCCTGTGAAAAAAACTCTTCATGCCTTAAAATGGCTCGAATGTCAATGAATATTCAATGGGTCAATGAATATGCAAAGTAGCCCCGCCTCCACTCGGTCACGCCGGCTCAGAAATGAACTCACTCAACTTACCGAGGTAAACGTTGCACAATGGTTTCATGGTAAAATGGTGATTAATATGACTAGGCTTTTGCTTGACTACGTTATCATACAGCTAATAATGTGTCGCTAATGTTACACAATCGATGTCAGAGTCAGATAGCTGCTTTCTAACAATCAGCATCCTTACAAACGTCAGTGGACAAAGGCATACGTCGTACACCCGTCATATTGATAAATCAAAAACAATTTTTCTTATCAACAGAATAATATAACCTGGCTTCTCTTGAGACTCCCTTGCTAGGTCGCTGTAATTATATGCTAATATGCTGTAGTGATTGGTTACAAGGTAGTTTGTGATCTCAGAAACATCAGCGATTTTAAACCGTTTTTCACTGAAGTTTTAAAGAGAAAATACTTAAAGCAGATTAAAGACACCAGAAAGACATATAAACAACATTAACAACTGGATTTTCGCCACACGGGGTCATTAATGGTAGTTGTGTAGTTGCATTAATGTGTTTTCTACTACAACAAGCTTCTTTAACCCCAAAATTTACATAAACCCCACCCCCAAGAATATGCAACCAAGGGGGCGTGGCCATGTTGGGCTGCTGTAGAGAAGAGGAAGAGTTGTTGTAGTTCATTTTACGCCGAACTGCTTCACAAATGAGGATCGATTCAACGCTGGATTTGCACAAAAGATGAACATGACGACACATGCGAGTGATGAGTTGATCAACTCCACAGCAACTACATCGATTTATCCACTAACCGTTCAGAAACGTCTAAAAGTTGTAACTTCTTCCTGAGTCTCTCCATCAGTGTCGACTCCGGTTTGAACAATGTAAGGATGAACACCGACTGCGTGAGATTCTCCAGCTTTGTTGTTGTTCAGCTGTTAAAGCTCCGCCCTCTTCAGGAAAGTGGGCGGGGCAGCAGCTCATTTGCATTTAAAGGGACACACACATAAATGACGTGTTTTTGCTCACAACCAAATTGAGGCAAATTTAACAAGCTCTAATAAATGATCTGAGGGGGATTTTGAGCTGAAACTACAGACACATTCTGGAGACACCAGAGACTGATATTACATAAAAGGGGCATTATAGGACCCCTCTAAATTAATAATTAATCATTAATTACAATTAATAATATTTTTATTTCAGTTATATATTCTTTCTTAACATCTAATGCAATGCCAATACTGACGAAAAGCTCCAAATCCATTATAATGGTGCACCAGGCTGTCAAAGGTTTCATGCGCAATGAGAAAATTAGCCAAAAGGTCAAAATAAATGAGGAAAAGGGTTATAATATCCACAGTCACAGATAATCCTATCCGGATGGGATCCGATTTCTCACGGGACCCTGATTTATAACTGGAAAACAGTTTTTGCATCTGCAAAACGCGACCTAACCTCCTCAGGGAAAATGTGTCTTGTCATTATAGGGCTTTTTATTCGTTTTTAAGCTCGGTTTGTGAGACCTAAAACTTGGAGGAGACAAAAATCTCCATTTAATCTCATTATTAAAACAATTGAGATATAAAACATATCCTTTGTGATTTTACTACACACTCCAATACAAGATGTGTTCGTAGTGAGAACCATTTTTGGTTCCTCAAAGAATCTTTCAGCGATCAATTCTAAAAAGAAGCAATTTTTCATAGTGTGAAGAACATTAAAATAATCTAAAGAACCCTTTTTCCACTATAAAGAACCTTTTGTGAAATGGAAAGATTCCATAGATGTTAAAGGTTCCTAACGAAACCATCAATGCCAATAAAGAACCGTTTTTAAGAGTGTAGGATGAAGTACCACCAGTTTCTTATCTCTCTGTGTGTGTGTGTGTGTGTGTGTGTGTGTGTGTGTGTGTGTGTGGGACAGGTGCTTCTTCCAGACACTGCGTCGACTTGCAACAAGCCCTAAACATAGCTCTGAATATCAATGAGTATAGTGGAGCTCTTAAAGAGAGTTTTATTTTGGGATGAAAGCGTCCTGCTGTGCTGGACACTGTCTCAGAGCCTCCGAGGCCCGCAGAGCTGAACTTCCCTTTTCAAACAGCTGAATTATACATCACAGTTACTAGTTTAGTGCTACATACTGCCGGAGGGGTTCATGCTGAGCGCATCAGGTCTTAATCAGCGCTCACAAAGTTCATTCAACTACAAGCATGTTGGGTGACTGCGAACGACCTCATGCAACAAATATGAAAATGTCCAGAGAGTCTGTTTTATTCAGACTATATGATTTCCGAGCTAAGAATGTCACCATGTACCGCTCAAAGGGTTGGAATAATTAAGATTTTTTTTTGAGAGAGAGAGAATTCTGTAATGCTCACCAAGACTGCATTTATTTGATCGAAAATACAGTAAAAATTGTGAAATAATTTTACTATCTAAAATAGCTGTTTTCTATTTGAATATATTTTAAAGTGTAATTTATATCCAGTGATCAAAGCTGAATTTTCAGCATCATTACTCCAGTTTTCAGTGTCACATGATATGCTGCTCAAGAAACATTTATTATTATCATCCATTTTTTTTTTTGTGGAAACTGTGATACATTATCATTCAAAACTTTAGGGTAACTAAATTAACTAAGAAAGGAATATTTTTATGCAACAAGGATGCATTAAATTCATGAAATGTGACATTAAAGATATTTACAATGTTACAATAGATTTCTACTCATCAAAAATGTATCACGGTTTCCACAACTGTTTTCAACATCGATAATAATCAGAAATGCATCTGATCATCATATCAGAATGATTTCTGAAGGATCATGTGACACTGAAGACTGGAGTAATGATGCTTCGATCACTGGATATAAATTACATTTGAACATATATTCACATAGAAAACTGTCATTTTAAACTGTAATATTTTTTCGCAATTTTTACTGTATTTTTTGATCAAATCAATGCAGCTTTAGTGAGCAAAAGATCACAATTATTCTAAACGTATTTGCTTTTCCAAATAAGAGTCTCCAGCGTTGGCCTGTTCATATTAATAAACATATTTCTTTGGTGTGTCACGGCAGCTCCCTGGTTACTGATTATACAAGATTCACACAGGACTTTGCACTGCGTCCTGGATGCTGATTGGTCAATATGCACAAGTGAACTCAACTTTACTATTGTGAGTGTTTCTGTACACAAAAGAGCGAGGTAGAATACATATATTTTCTACAGACGTTGGTTTTCTCGAACCGTAATGCGTCGCTGTTGCCCAAAGCCATGTAGAAGTACCAGCTGTGAGATGAGAAACCAACATTACCTTTGGGAGAAGGACATCTGGAGGAAGCACATCTTTAACGTTTGCATTTCTCTCTGGATGGGGTGAGCAGAGTTTCTGCCTACAGCGCCTGAACAAACTTATAAATAAATATGTGAATTTCTCAGTGTAGTTCAAATCCACCACATACATCTCAACCTGAAACATCCATATCGCAGATGACCTTGTTTATAAAAGGCGTGCATATAACCGTTCGTACAGTTGAGAAACACAACAGGATTTATAGAAGCAGAAACTGTCTTCAGTCTGAATCTGAATCGGGGTTATTATCATTAACTAAAACCAGAATAAAAAACATGTTTGTTACTTTAAACGTTAACTCAAAAAAATACAATTAAAAATCTTAAGCTAGTTGCATCATTTTTCATTTTGGTTTAATATAACTAGACGTACTAAAATAAATAATACTAAAAAAAAAAAAAAAAAAACAATAATAATAAAAAGACAAAATACTAAAATATACTCAAAATATTAACAAAAAGCTATAATATTACATTAATGATGCTAAATTAAAACTAATCTTAAAATGATATACGAATACACACTTGAGTATTTTCACCAAATATCTGTAATATTTCATCACATTTCTGGAGCAAGAAGAATTATTTTAATTTAAACAGTTATTTTGTATTTAAAATATTACTAGCGCACACGTTAAACCTTCTCATGTGCGACATGAATTAGATGCATAAAAGTAATAAATCTATATAAATAAATGAGTGAAGAAATGAAAACAGGTCGCAAAGTGCAAGTTTTTGCCGTGTAAAACTACTCAAATGCGGATGTGTGAAAATGGTGACATCACGCGCATGCGTATTACGTGTTTCTTTATAAAAAGTGGCATCGCCACCTACTGGCCTGGCAGCAGAATACAGCATTTTTACTCATTTTCGTGTGACATCTGTCCGCAAGTCTCGTGTAAACATACCCAAAGTTGCTCAGAAATATTTGAGCTGAAAGAGAAGAAGACTTATGTTGCTATACTGCCCCATGTGGCCACACTGAGAACATGTCGCATTAAGAGTTACTAGCTAATTTCTGCATGTTTCGGGCCTTCGCTTATTCAGAATAAGCTGTGCGTTTGAGTCACTGAGGTAACGAAGCTAGCAAAAACGTTTTGCTGACATTCTACTAACATTTTAAAAATGTTTTTTGTCAACGTTAAGGGAACATTCCATTTTATCACTCCACAAACATGATGTGAATGTTACTTTTGAATGTAACATTTAAAACGTTTGGAGTAAAATCATTGTATAAATCTATTTTGAGAACATTATTAAAGACCAGGTAACTTTGAACAAATGTTTTATTTGAGACGTCGAAAGATGAACGAATCCGAGGTCGAATTTGAAAAGCGAAATGCCTCTGAACTTAAGCAGGTATTCATTTGCCTGCTCTATTCTGCTCTTTGCTCATGGATCGATCCAAATTCATTAATTTCTTTTCAACACAAAAGAGATTCGATTGTATTCGAGCAGCACGGAGGAATATCAGCCGCTTGTGTGACCGCTGCACAGGTGGTTCGTCTGAATTTTCCCAGGGAAAAGTGCGTGAGTGTCTTCACAACAACTGTATTACGTCCTCACGAAGCAAATCTGTTCCTTGCTATTTTCAACTCTAGTCTCATGTAACTTGAATCATTCAGCTGCTTTGCAGTCCTGCCGTTTTCATTGACCTCCTGTGAACTTTGTGAGTTGGAGTGAACCCTGGAATGACAGTTCGGTCAAACTACGAACAAGGTGTTATTGGATGGCGGGCTAAAGCGCAGCGGGTCGATATCTGTCAGTGAGCTGTCATGTGCTGATAATGACACCGGCGCTCGTGGACGCCTCTTATCAACAGCAGCGATCCATGTGTGAGGATCTGGATCCAATGACACGGCTCATCATCTATTCTATATATATGGTCCTAACCGAATTATGCAGTTACCATGGTTATCAGGAATCTCAATTATGAATCATATGCGTGTGTAAAATGGTACTATTTTGAGAGCTTTACGCTCTGTGCATAAGGGATCTCTCTGGTTGTTGTTGTGCTGGTTCACTTTTCCAGTTCATTTCTTCAGGATCAATGTCACGAATACCCCTAAAATCATCTTAAAGTTGAAAGGCTAAAAGAAATTATCCCACTTCCCAATTCTCTACCAAAATACATTTTGACTTTTTTTTTTTTTTTTTCAAAATTTAGTTTGATTGTATTTCCCATTATTTTCCATTATCATTAATCTATATATAATAATAATAATAATACATATATAATAATATTACCTATTCATTATGATAATGACATTTTTACTTATTTATTTGTATATATATATATATACAAATAAATAATTTTAAATATATATTTTTTTCTACACACACACACACACATATATATATTTATACTCTCAAGATTATGGAAAATAATGGGAATTACAATAAAACAAAATTTTGAAAAAAATTGTCAAGATGTATTATGGTAGAGAATTGGGAATTGGGAAAATGTCCCATGGAAAAAAAAAAAACTAGAAAAATTTCAATGTTATAATATATCATATAATATATAATAATATCTAATTTTTTATGCAAAACGTTTCTTTTAGCCTTTTGATTTTAAGATGATTTAAGATGATGTGTGCTTATATATATATATATATATATATATATATATATATTTTATATTTAGCAAAGCTTCATAAATTCAAGTTCATAAAGTTCTTCACAGGATCCGTGAGATATTGACTTTATTAAATTGTGTTTATGTAACGGGACCCTCATAAGGAGTGCGGTCATCTGCAAATGTCAAAGATAAAATCAGTTCATTGTTTTTGGCTTCTCAGAGCTAGTTTTCCTCCACTGCCGTGTTGAACACTGAGCGAGTGTATTCAGCACTCGCATTAATCCACCGATCGCCATTCCTCGAGCAAACGTCCTTTCTTCCTCCTCTGAATGAGAGGTGTTTCAGATGTGTCGAGGAGATTGTACCCTCAGCTTGCTCTCATTAATACTGTATGTATCATCTTTGCTTGAGCGGGTCAGGAAATTACTTTGGGGATGAAAATAAAGTAATTACACTTTTTCTGTCCGCCATGGCAAACTGGCAAAGAATTCAAATGGCTCGGCAGCTCAGGATTGATGCACCACTGCTTTGATGTCTCCAACCAATGATTAATACTAAATTGAGAAACAATTTTTCGTCTTCTGCTTAGATTTTGTGCTGATATGAGTGCAGCTTTTGCTCTGACTGAGCAACATATATATATATATATATATATATATATATGCAAAATATACTTCAACAAAATGGTACGAAACTTGGTAAAGGGTTTTCGGCACTTGCTATGTGAACAACAAAACAATAACAACAAAAAATCATGGACATGATTCGAAAAGGTTAAATGGTCCTGAAAAATGTACTTCATTGGAAAGGAATAAGCAGCGAATTTGATCTAGTGGAAGCGTTTGGTACTGCACCCAAACAAAATCTTACTGAAAACTCATTTTTTGAGATATGAACATCAAATTTGGAACACAACTTGTTTAGATTTATGGCTTTGATTTTCTCTCAGTTTTAGAATAATTCATGTTTATGCATTTTGCATAATAATAAACCAAATTTTTTTTTTTTTTTTTAGTTTTCACTTTTTAAAAAAAAAAACTTTGATAACACTTTATTTTACAATGCCGTAATTACACATTACTACATGTTCTTACTATAGTAATAACAGTAAATAATGCATAATTACAAGTAATTAACCCTAAACTAAACCCTAACCCTAACTGTAACTCTATGGTAATTACATGTAATTAATTAATAATAGTAAGTACTTATTTGAGTAATTACAATGTAACTACAGCACTGTAAAATAAAGTGTAACCAAAGCTTTTCTACAATAATCTGTCAAAGGAACTTAAAGAATTTAAAGGGTCCTTGATTATGATTTCTTTTGTAACTTTAGTTAGTGTGTAATGTTGCTGTTTAAGCAGAAACAACATCTGCAAAGTTACGACGCTCAATGTTTCAAAAATCACTACAACAAACGACTGGTAGGGACTACAACGAGCTTCTGCCCTCGTATAGTGGCATCACAAACCATAAAATTTACATAAACCCGCCCCCGAGAACATGCAACGAAGGCCATGTTGGGCTGCTTTAGAGAAGAGGAAGAGTTGTTGTAGTCGAGTGTTGTTGACGCCGTCATTTCACGCCGGACTGCTTCACAAACGAGGGTCAATTCAGTGAAAAAAGATGAACGTGACGACACATGCTAGTGATGAGTTGATCAACTACATCAATTTATCCACTAACCGTTCAGAAACGTCTCAAAGTTGGAACTTCTTCCTGAGTCTCTCCATCAGTGTCGACTCCGGTTTGAACAATGTAAGGATGAACACTTTCCTCATTTTGTCTGCGTGAGATTCTCCAGCTTTGTTGTTTTTCAGCTGTTAAAGCCCCACCCTCTTCTGGAAAGGGGGCGGGGCAGAATCTCATTTGCATTTAAAGCGACAGACACAACTCACACCCAAATTTGACAAGCTCTAATAAACGATCTGTGGGGGATTTTGGGCTGAAACTTCTGAAACTCACCCTAACTGTTAAGGTCTATGCTCAAAAAATGTAATAAATGGATCATAACTATCCCATAAATATCATTCAGTACATTGAATTCGCCCCAAAAAAACATAAAAAACATTATCGAACTAAAATATAGTTAAATGTGTAATTTCCGACAGCCACAACTCTTGATCTGCAACTCGGCGTGAAACCACGTTTGCAATTTATTTTACTTCAATACGCGTTGACGCGTTTAAAACGGGTTATTCGACAAGAAAAAAGTAGAATGTGAATTTTAAGAGCTTAAGAAAGCACTAAATCGGGATATTTAGTTACTAGAAATGATCAGATGAGTGTTATCATCTACTGCACGTGTACGTGGACATCTGTCCGTACATTACAACACACATTCACTCCTTTCTTTTCCTTTATTCCAGACAGCCAGATGTCTCTGCGTCTGCAGTGTAACCGTAGCTGTGGCGGCACGAAGAGAGGACACAAATGATGGATTTTTACAAGAGAAGAATTTGTTTCTTATTTTCATCAATGTCGGCCTGAGGTTGTACATTATCCTGTTAGCAATTGAGTTCAAGTGAGGTGAATACAGCGATGAAGATTAACTTAATTATCAGGCCTGTTTGCAATTACGCTACAAACGAGAGCTGCAGAGCTTTGATCCTGTGCACGATGTCTGTGCGCTTCAGGACCGACCTAGAGGAACCGTCTCGCACTTTACACTCATTGAAACTTGTTTTGCTTGGATTTAATAGGAACAAAGGGATCATGGGATGGATGGATCAGTTGGTCTGCTTCACCGTTTTTTTTTTTTTTTTTGCAAATGGAAGTTTTGAAGTCAAAAGTTTAACTGTATTAATTTATAGCATAAAAATGATTTCATATTCTTTGCCATATAAATATAATATTAATATTTCATAATATATATATATGAAAAGTTTATTGCATGTTTATGTACACATGTAAATAAGGATTATGCGAACATTTATTCATATTTTGTAATAATATTTCATTATTTAATACAAAACAAACATAGATTATTAAGTAAAACAAAGTACATGTTTTAATTATTATTTAAAATAATAATGTTACATTTTTAATGTTTTTGAAAAAACTCTCTTCTGCTCACCAGTAAATATTGTGGAATATTTTTACAATTTAAAATTCTGTTTTAATATATTTTAAAATGTAATTATTGCATGTTTTTCAATTCTTCTTATTTGTTACTATAGCATCTATCCACACACACACACACATGTAAATAATAATTATATTAACATTTATTTAAATTTTATAATAATAGTTAATTATTTATTTATTTAATACAAGTATATGCTTTGTTTATATTTCATTAATGTTTACAATAACAATATTACGACTAATAAAATTTAGTTGTTTAATGTTTAAAGAATTTGCTCAAAAATACAGTGAAAAATTGTGAAATATTATTACAATGTGAATATATTGTAAAACATAATTTAGATCCAGTGATCAAAGCTGAATTTTCTGCATCGTTACTCTCAGAGTCACATGATCCTTCAGAAATCATTCAGATCGAGACGAATCAAGTAAACATGTACTTCATATATTTGTGGAAACTATTTTCAGGATGCTTTAAAGACTAGAAAGTACAAAATGCTTGTCAACTCGAATGCCATGTTTTACACATGGTACATTTTGCATATGCAAACTAAAAAATTATCTTCGGAAAATGTAAAAATGTAGTTTGAGCGAAACAGCTCTCCTGCCAGAACATTAATTAATCAACATAATTAATTTACCTCATGAAGTGCATTAGTTCGCCGTCCATTTATTACTGAAAATATGTACGAGCGCATGAATTATGAGCGATGCTAATGCATGTCTTTGTGTTTGGAGCACTCTGCGTCCATATCTGTGTGATCTATGGTCCATCAGAGAGCTCTCGGGGGAGTTCAGAAGTGACCGTCACTCGGATGAGAGAAACACACTTTTGAGTTTCTTCGATTGGTGCAACTGAGGCTTTTCTGCAATGTAAGCGGAATAAGTTGTGAGCTTTTAATGGGTTTTCCAGAGGTGTTGCATAGTCTCAAACTCAGACTGAATGAAGTGTGAGTGACCGTCACGTTTCCAGATGTGTCTCATCTCTGGCCTGAACCGCCTCCTTCCTCTTCCTCCCCCAAACTGGACTTCAAACCACAGTTTTCAACAACATATTAAAGTTCGACAGCCATGCTTTGCACGTGAGCTTTCTTACGCACATGAATAAAGTTTAATGGGGAAAATGTGGTGCTCCGAAACGTTTCCAAACGTGTCTCCGAGGCTCCGTGCCCATTTGTTTGCACGTTAATGTGATGCGTGAAAAAATTAGTGCGTTAGCTTTTATTGCGCCGCGCTCGGTTTAATATGCACCAGCTGCTTTGTATGAAACTCTTATTAAGAGAAACAGGATTAATGATAATCTTTATCTGTGCGCCGCCAGGGATTTTCAATAGTTTCTCTCTGCTAAACAAAAGAGACAGATTATGAGAGCTCAGACGGAGATGTGCTGAGAGACGCGACGGAGAGCTCTGACAACTGCCTGTTTTCATCTGGGGGTTGATGCAGATGTTTCTGAAGTGCTCTTCATCGCCCCTGACCTTTGACCCTTTCAGAATCAGCCTTCATGTTCAGCTGTCCATTTCTTTGATATGGAAAAATAAAGCTGTTTTAACTTCTTGGGACTTGATGGCTGGATTTCCTACTGTCTGTTTATAGGGAACTAATGTGAAATAATATTTATTATGCTTTTTAATCCTTCATTAATATATATATATATATATATTAATATATCACAGAGAGAGAGAGAGAGAGAGAGAGAGAGAGAGAGAGAGAGAGATTTATATGGCAAAGAAGAATGACATGTTATAATTTTATTTATATGCTCTAAATATTAATCCATTATATATATATATATATATATATATATATATTGAATGAATCAGTTGAATGAATGATTCAATGACCCAATAATTCAATGTGGGCCAATAATAATGAATTATTATTAATTTTATATAATATTATATTATATAGTATTTTAATAATATTATAAAAAATTATAAAAATTATACATTTTTTTAATATTATATTAATATTATTATTTTTAATATATTATTATTAATCATATATATAATTATTTTATAGATTATATATATATATATATATGTGTGTGTGTGTGTGTGTGTGTGTGTATGGGAAAGAAGATTGATATTTTTATTGGTCAATATAAATAATACAAAATTATTATTTCATTATTATTAACCATATATATATATATATATATATATAAAAGAAGAATGATGTTTAATAATTTTTATTGATATGCTCCATATATTACAAGTGTATTATATAATTATTATTGTTTTTTACATATTTATTTCAATTGTTTTTAATTCATTTATATTCATATATTATTTATATGGCAAAGAAGGGTAATTTTACAGATTTTTTACTGATATGTTCGATATAATAATACATAATTGTTACAACAAAACTCTCATATAGTAACATGTTTGAGTGATAACACGTCAAGTTTTAAAGATTCATTGAATCGGATGGTTTGAACTGATTCACAGACAAGAATTAAATGAATCAAAAATCTTCTTCTATAAAGTATTGGATTCCACACAAAAAAAGGTCAATACACAAATTTGCTTAATTTCTGCAAAAGTCACCATGACTATCATATATAACCGTCCATTACCAGCGTTCCCCGTCATGAATCCACAGCGCCGTGACAGTTTGTCATGTTGCTGTCATGACCGGGGAACATATTTCCTCTCACCCGAAAGTTCAGTGACCTCAGGCTGGTGAACACCCATGTGCACACGTGCGTATACGTGCACGTTAGACGCCATGCACCACAAGCATTGAGATGATGGCATATCATTTCCCACAATGCCTTTTCTAACCCTCATCTAAGAGCCGGGGGAGATGGATGCTCCGCCGAATGGGACCTGACAGCAGGGGCAATGATTTGGTATGCAGAGGGTCTCTCACCTTGAGGGGCAAGGTATTTGCTCTTGGAGGCGCCGTTAAACGTACGGCGTCTCCAAACATCCAGACAGGTGCTACGTGGATGTGAATTTAACACCATATCACTTCCTCCTGCAGAAATTAGTGTGGAATGTTAGTTTTTCCAAAAAGAATCAGCAGTCAGAGTTGATTTGTGTTATGACAGGACAGGAAGTGGCCCGTCTTCATAATCATATTCGAATGAAGTGAGTGATTATAACCTTTTGACCTTCATAATAAAAATGCCCTCCAGCGGTAGGGCACAAAATTAGCTTGATAATGTCCATAATGAACCAGTAGCACAAACAAAACTATTCCTGTAAATGGACCTGTAAGGGTTTTTTTTTTAAAAAACTGGAAGTGACGGTTCCATTAATTTAGTCTTGACTGTTCATTCATCTGCCGACGTGGACAGAACGGCATACTGAAATACTACTGAATCTGCTGAATAAATACACAGAAATACAAACTAGTTGCATTGAATGTAAACAATGAAATAATGAAGAAACTGACAAATATTGTCAAACTAAATGCAACAAACATAAAGCATGGATGGTGTGGTCTGATTCATGAACAAATGACTCTCACGAATCCATTGATGAATTGGTCAAATAGATTTACTAATCTTTTAATGATTTATTTAGATATTTTTAACGAACAAACAAACAAACAAAAAATGAATCAGTCGCATAAAAGCGCACAAATCTTCAAATGAATCAATTAAAAAGACTCACAAATCTTATAATGAATTGATCAAAAAGATTCAAAAATCTTACCACGAATTAGTGAAGATTCACAGAGCTTTTAATGAATCGGTCAAAAAGATTCATTGAATTAGTATCTTATGGTGAAATGGCCAAAAAGACTCTTATAATGAGATCATCAAAAAGATTCACAGATCTTATAATGAACTGGCCAAGACTGTGATAATCAAATAATATCATAATGTGACGATCAAAAAGACAGATCTTTTAGTGAATTGGTCAAAAAGATTCACTAATCTATTAATGAATCAGAATGAATCACAAATCTTTTTTGAGTCGGTCAAAAGACTCACAAATGCGTTAATGAATCAGTCTTAATGTCTCTTAAATTTTAGGGAATTAGTCAAAAATATTCACAAATCCTGCATTGAATTAGTCAAAAAGATTCACAGATCTTATAATGAACTGGCCGAGACTGTGATAATCAAATAATATCATAATGTGACGATCAAAAAGACAGATCTTTTAGTGAATTGGTCAAAAAGATTCACAAATCTATTAATGAATCAGTCTTAATGTTTCTTAAATCTTTTAGCGAATTAGTCAAAAAGATTCACAAAACTATAAATACATCTGTCAGAGAGAAAAAGACATAAATGAATTTATCAAAAAGACTCAAAATGTTATAATAATTTCATCAAAAAACAGATCTTTTAATTAATTGCTTAAAAGACTCTGTTTATTAATGTCTGAAAGATTCACGAATCTATGAATGAATCAGTCAGAACGAATCAAAAATGTTTTAATGATTTGGCCAAAAAGACTCAGAAATGCGTTGATGAATCAGTCTTAATGTCTCTTAAATTTTAGGGAATTAGTCAAAAATATTCACAAATCCTGCATTGAATTAGTCAAAAAGATTCACAGATCTTATAATGAACTGGCCGAGACTGTGATAATCAAATAATATCATAATGTGACGATCAAAAAGACAGATCTTTTAGTGAATTGGTCAAAAAGATTCACAAATCTATTAATGAATCAGTCTTAATGTTTCTTAAATCTTTTAGCGAATTAGTCAAAAAGATTCACAAAACTATAAATACATCTGTCAGAGAGAAAAAGACATAAATGAATTTATCAAAAAGACTCAAAATGTTATAATAATTTCATCAAAAAACAGATCTTTTAATTAATTGCTTAAAAGACTCTGTTTATTAATGTCTGAAAGATTCACGAATCTATGAATGAATCAGTCAGAACGAATCAAAAATGTTTTAATGATTTGGCCAAAAAGACTCAGAAATGCTTTGATGAATCAGTCTTAAAGTCTCTTAAATCTTGTATCGAATTAGTCAGAATTAATCCGCCAGAAAGACTCAAATCTTTGATTGAATTGCTCAAAAAGACTCTCCTCTTCTATTGAATCGTTCTATTGGCCCGGAATAGTTAATGGACTTGGAACCGGAATGATTTCATTCCTTATGATTCTTATCCCTAACCACCAGCCTTGCATCCTAAAACTCTCACCCGTTGGCGACGCGTGTCTAAATGAGAATGCGCTCATGTATATTACATGAGGTTTGTCATCTTCAAATAGAGCCCTGCAGACAGACTTTGCAAGGTGTTGTTCGGCCGCGCCCCTGGTGTCTCTAATCTCTGTGATTAAAGTTGACTTAGATCATCGCCTCAGGCCCCGCATGGCTGCGACGCATAATCATCTGTTTTCATCTTTTTGCAACAGGCATGGCATGACCATCGAGAGGGCTTGTCAGGGTTCTTGGCCGGCCTCAGTCAGCGGTGAGCGCTGGCTTTCTTGTGTAAGACATGCATTAGCATGCGGCTCGATGATAGCTGTGGCTCTCGGCTCTCATACTGAGCAACAGTGGCAAGAGACGCTTTGAACGGCCTCCTTTAGTGCCAATCTGAACTGAATTGGCAACATATTGTATACAGGACACTGAGTTGGACAGCAAGTCCAACTAAAATCAAAACATAAATCATTTCATCATTTAACTAAGTATGCCTAATTATTCCCTTAAAATTCAATACGGTCAAAACAATTTACACAGATTTCAAAATAGATTGACATTTTGCCACACAGCACCATAACATGTCCATAACCATTTTTACAGATACTACCATAAAATATTTATACATAATATCAAACATATTAATATTCAATGTATCAATTATATATTGATGTTTTGCTTAAATTCTAACAAAAACGTAGAGAATTCTGATCATTAAAGTCTTCTTGCACCATGATCTTTTACATTTTTTAGAATTATTAGATAATGTTGCTTACATTTGTACATCATTTCATAGTGGATTATATATATATACACACACAAACACACTTTAAATATGAACTTTATGATTGAGTCATTGAATCATTCATTTAACTGATTCATTCAAAAACACTGATTCATTTAGCAACACATCATGTGACTGATGTGAAATATAAATATATTTTATGTGTGTATATACTTATTATATATATATATATATATATATATATATATATATATACACACACTTTAAATATTAACTTTATGATTGGGTCATTGAATCATTCATTCAACTGATTCATTCAAAAACACTGATTCATTTAGAAACACATCATTTGACAACAATCATTTGAGCAACACATCATTATATATATATATATATATATATCTATATATATATATATATATATATATATATATATATATATATATATATATAATAACTACACTTAAAGCATGCAGTCATGATTTAGCATCCCGTTTTCTATTCAGTTATTGAATTTAATTGAACTGAATTCAGACAACAACAACAAAGAGGCATCTTTCACGCCGCTAGGATCCACTCTTCGGGATCTCAAATGATGCTCTTCTCCAGCCTCTTACCCGCAGTGATGTGAAGTCAAATCAAACAGTGATAGTAGAGGAAGTGCACACAGCCAGCAGTGTTTTGATACGTGTCAGCGTGTCGACCTGAAGCACAGCTGGTGATGAAGTGCACGGCTAGAATGCAGCTCTGGGCTAAAAATAGAGGGAGAGTTTCATTTCTACATGCTCTACATGTGTGAGGTCTCCCATGGAGAGATGGAGAATGAGGTCAGGAGTGAAATAATGGAGACGACAACTTTAAAAGGAATCAGTCACGCATCCGAGACACCTTCCTCAATGAGACGCCAACATATAATGGCTCGAACACGCCGACAACCAAGTCCCAATGGAGACTGACACCGTATTCCCAATGCAACCAGCAGCCGTAGTCGTGATTCTTTAACATTCTGAACTCATTCAGAACTTTGGATTTCAGTATTTTCTCCTCTTGATCCTGGATTGCTGAAGCTCAGATGGCCAATCTAAGCAGCTTAAATGGCTTTCTCTCTTGATCTCCACAAACAAAATGCGAGATGTTGATTGGCTTCTCGCTTTCTCCCTGGGCGGGGCTTGTATCTATCAGAAAGAGTGTCAGGGGAAATTCTTCCCATCACCTTAAACTCTAACAATATACTCTCATTTAGGGAAGAAAATTAAGTCATCACTGCGTTTCTCCTTGACTTTGTGCGTTTTTTCTTTTTTCTTTTTTCAGGGGCAGGATTGCACTTCCAGAGACTTCACGAATGCGATGCAGTTGCCAAGGCAACCTCACCAGTCAGCCGAGTGCGAGAAAGTGAAGGAGACCGACTTTATTCTTACACAGAAACACAAATATTCTGATGAGGGTTATTTGAAGACATCGCCTAGCTTCATGTACTGAAGTTATTCAATTAGCCCTCAGTGGGTAAATATACTAGACTTGCACATTTCCTGAGCAAAATGTCCATTAGGGGTTTATTCAACTCCCTAACCCGAAATGTGAACACAAGTAATGGTGTCGCTTGCCGTAGCAAACACAGCAAACCATAACCTGTCTTTTGTTCTTAGGATGGTGCCATTCCAGTGCCATGTGAATTATACACCAGCAGCAGTTAATTGCAGTGTAGCATGTGATGCCATCAATGGCTTTTGGAAACATTGGTATTAATGTTCAGTCCTAGTCTGACATCCTGCGACAGGCACTCAAAATGATGGGGCGCGCGCGCGAGTCGACTCCCAACATGTAATCAGCTACGCGTCTCCACAGAACTTCATAGTGTCTCTTCACATTGGCTTCAAGAGCCGATTGGAAAAGTGTCAAGAGTCAACATTCATACCACAGTCTTTGCTCTCCAAGGGAAACAACAAGTGACTATATCTTTATGAATGGGTCATTGAATCATTCATTCAACTGATTAATTCAAAAATGCTGATTCTTTAGCAATCAAACAAGTGAGTATTTTTATGATTGGGTCACTGAATCATTCATTCAGTTGATTCTTTCAAAAGCACTGATTTATTTAGCAATGCAACAAGTGTCAATCTGTATGACTGGGTCATTGAATCATTCACTCGACTGATTCATTCAAAAACGCTGATTCATTTAGCAGTGCAAAAAGTGTCTATCTTTATGATTGGGTCACTGAATCATTCACTCAACTGATTCATTCAAAAATGCTGACTCTTTAGCAATCAAACAAGTGAGTATTTTTATGATTTTTCATTCAGTTGATTCTTTCAAAAGCACTGATTTATTTAGCAATGCAACAAGTGTCAATCTGTATGACTGGGTCATTGAATCATTCACTCGACTGATTCATTCAAAAACGCTGATTCATTTAGCAGTGGAAAAAGTGTCTATCTTTATGATTGGGTCACTGAATCATTCACTCAACTGATTCATTCAAAAATGCTGACTCTTTAGCAATCAAACAAGTGAGTATTTTTATGATTTTTCATTCAGTTGATTCTTTCAAAAGCACTGATTTATTTAGCAATGCAACAAGTGACAATCTGTATGATTGGGTCATTGAATCATTCACTCGACTGATTCATTCAAAAACGCTGATTCATTTAGCAGTGCAAAAAGTGTCTATCTTTATGATTGGGTCACTGAATCATTCACTCAACTGATTCATTCAAAAACATTGATTCATTTAGCGGTGCAAAAAGTGTCTATCTTTATGATTGGGTCACTGAATCATTCACTCAACTGATTCATTCAAAAACATTGATTCATTTAGCGGTGCAAAAAGTGTCTATCTTTATGATTGGGTCATTGAGTCATTCATTCTACTGATTCATTCAATTTGAATCGCTCTCACGGTACTTTAATGTCATACGCCAATCGGTCTACGCAGCGCCGATGAATCTCAAACAAGCCAAATGATAGTCACTTGTTTCATTGCTAAATAAATCTTTTATGATTGGGTAATTGAATCATTCATGCAACTGATTCTTTTAAAAACGCTGATTCATTTAACAATGAAACAACTGACTATCTGTATGAGTGGGTCATTGAATCATTCATTCATCTGATTTGTTTAAAAAGCTGTGATTTATTACCGATCACTGATCACTGAAACTGATGCAATTTAAGTGAGTCGACTCCAAACGTGCAATCAGCGATGTGTCTCCGCAGAGCTTTATAGAGTCTCTTCACATTAGCTCACAGCAGCGAGTGCTTCAAGAGCCAATTGGAAAAGTGTCAAGAGTCAACATTCATAAAGCAGCCTTTGCTCTCTGAGGGAAACTACACTGAATGGGGCACATCACAAAGCTACATTGAGGCTGAGTTGGCGCTAGCACCAGTTGTGCTGGGAGCTTTAGCACTGTACTGTACTTTCGGCTAATCTGTAGTTGGCTGTGATTTTTTCCTGTAGGCACGTGAAGTTGCATGCTGGGTGAGAACGTGGCCCTACGGGAGATTTTCATTCAACTTTGTTTACAATGGATGGTTTCACCAATTGTTTGTTACTAAATAAATGAAGAGATGCTAAACTTAGCATCATTATGTGTCATCAAAATCCCAAAATCACCCTTTGCTAAGTTCTGCCCACCTTGGTTACTGTTGCTAACTCAGACAAGTTACACAGAACATCCCAAAGAAATGAACTGTTTCCATAAATAGCACGATTTTCATCAGTAAAATGGTAAAAAGAGGCTGAATTTGGCTCTTAAGCAAGTTTGACGAATGTAAAACATTTTATTTATCGCTTTGCCGACACACTTTTATGGCAATTAGGCAAAAGTATTGTAAAAGTATCATAAAGTATTGGTGGCTTATTCATATAAATTTGTATTTTCTACTTTGTCTGAAATCTTTGTGAACTTCCATGCTTTTTGTTATAAAAAAATGTGTTTCCCTACAAATCATACATTTGAAATCATTCAAAATCACAAACTCATAAAATACTTGTGCATGAGATCTGGCTGGTTTGCTTTAAAAGAAATGGCTTAAAATGAGGCAGTTTTAAACTGTAAAGACGAGAGTACAAGACAAAAATGCCCATCCACTTTTTGCGGGATTGATTCCCAAAGTATTTTTTCACATTCATTTTTCCTGTAAGCCTCGTACCAAACCAACAAGCTTCGAGGTGAATCACAATATTACAAACATTGATCTAAACCAAAAAAAGGTTTCATAAAATGGAATAAAAAGACTAATGGCTTCAACATAAGCATATAGCATCAATTAAAAACCACATATCTTTAATGTTTCCGGAAGGTTTGATTGGTCAGTAACCTTTTTAGGGCGGGGCTTAGCAGGTCAACTGCAATCAACTGAGCACAAGGCTGCATGTTTTTGGCTTCAATGATATGCAGCACTGCCAAGCATATGTTCAACACCAGCATCCTCGCACTTGAAGCATGGGCACACGCTGGTATGCATCCGACTGGAAGAGCTGGCAACAGCAACAAACAGCTAGAAGCAATTGTTATTCAGGGAGTTTCCAAGGAAACACACTGGCAACATCTTTCCTTTGTTGGCATCAGGAGATGTTAAACCTGCCCGTGGCTGTCATTAGCAGCTTCTGAAGAGATTTCACTGCAGGTTTTCATTTCTACACCTTGAATGAAAATTATTTTTCCACTCTCTGTGGTAGTTCATATTGTGTGACGGTGGAGATTTTGCTTTAGCACTTATACCGCGGTAGATATATTTGGTCACACCTCGGGTAAACACTAATCATACTCTTCTGCTCAGCTACTCTGACGTCTCAGCATCTTGCTTCTATGGTAAAGCATTGATATGAGGCGACATGTTTGTTTTCCATCCCCGTCTCCCGGCGTAAGTGTGCCGACTATGAGCGCTATACTTTTTTTTAGTCCAGGATGTTCTGCTCCAGTTCCCAGAACAAATCAAAAGCTCTTTGTGAATGTAGGAGGTTGTAGCTGAATATACCCTCATCTCTAGTCCCTTGTATTTGGGTGTCTATTATTTTAATGCTGTTTTTGTGGTCCTGAAAAATTACAAATGAAGGAAATTAAAGCAAAAATGGACTGAAAAAAACATATGGCTTTTGATGATTTTTTTCTTGTTTTTGCAAAACATTAAGGCAAATATTTCTGGACTAGACCAGAACTTAACTTTGACAAAATCTCATGAACTGCAAGATGGAAAGTTGATTCTGTAAATAAGCATCAGTCACAAACTTATTTAGACTTATATACTGCCTTGTAAATATAAATAAATATTGACCAGGCTGTATATGTAAAATATCAAAATATTTCTAAAATGAGTCAATGCATCATTCATTCAATCGATTTGTTCAAAAGGGCTGGTTCATTTAGCAATATAACAAGTGACTTGCTTTATGTATGTGTCATTGAATTATTCACTTAACTGATTTGTTCAAAAGTGCTGATTCATTTAGCAATGAAACAAGTGACTCTTCATGATTGGATCATTGAATCATTCAAAGTGCTGATTCATTTAGCAATCAAACAAGTGACTCTTCATGATTGGATCATTGAATCATTCACTCAACTGATTCTTTCAAAAGTGCTGATTCATTTAGCGATGAAACAAGTGACTCTTCATGATTGGCTTATTGAATCATTCACTCAACTGATTCTTACAAAAGTGCTGATTCATTTAGCGATGAAACAATTGACTCTTCATGATTGGCTTATTGAATCATTCATTCAACTGATTCTTTCAAAAGTGCTGATTCATTTAGCGAAGAAACAAGTGACTCTTCATGATTGGATCATTGAATCATTCACTCAACTGATTCATTCAAAAGTGCTGATTCATTTAGCAATGAAACAAGTGACTCTTCATGATTAGATCATTGAATCATTCACTCAACTGATTCTTTCAAAAGTGCTGATTCATTTAGCAATGAAACAAGTGACTCTTCATGATTGGATCATTGAATCATTCACTTAACTGATTCATTCAAAAGTGCTGATTCATTTAGCAATGAAACAAGTGACTCTTCATGATTGGATCATTGAATCATTCACTCAACTGATTCATTAACTTGCTTGGTGTGGCAAGGATTCGGCTGTGGCTTTGTTTGGAAACATTTTTGGAGGTGGAGCAAAACAAAGTAATGCAAAATGCAAAAATTCAACCTCTCTGTGAACTAATGATTTCAATCAAAAACTGTGATAAATATACAATACCAATGGAAAACAGTCCAGCCATTTTGCCATACAAGTGCATCATGAAGACATGGACAAGGATTTTGTATTAGAGGTCAAAGTTGAACAAGGTTGGTATCTTGGGACCCTGAAGACCTTTCCAGGTTTAATCGAAATGTCAGTGACTTCATCCTTAGCCAACCCAACCTTTTTCGTAGCCTTTTGCAGTTTGCCATCTGCATTGATTTTCATTGCATTTTATTTTTATCTCTCACACGCCATCCATAACCCCACCCTGGCTCATCTCACAAAGAAACAGGCTCATATTTTATCTCAAAATCATACAGAACAATAAAAAGTGAAGCCTTTTTAAATAAAAAAAAATATATACATTTAGCGTTTTAGCGTTCCATTATATAATCCCGCTATTCACTCACCGGCCACATCGAGTTCTCTTTCGCACTTGAATGTACAAAAACACACAAAAGTATGCCAAAATGCCAGCTTTGTCAAGTACCCTAGTAAGCACAGTCTTAAATGAGTAAAATAAAGTCTTAAATGACCATAAAGAGTTGTCAGATGCATGTGTGTCAGATCTTAAAGTGACAGCAGCCTAATAAACCTGCTGCTGTCTGTCATTAATGTTCATCAAAGAACAAAAATCACTCAATGCTTTTAATAGAATAGCTTTTGTAGCTTTAATAAGGATTAATACATATTTAATCTATAAATTATGCAGTGAAGTTTGAAAACTTTATTCAATTTCTGTGTATTTCCTACCTGTTAGATCAAATATGTAAAATATACCGTCTTTATGATGTTTCTACATTAATTTGGAGATTACATGTAAAATTATTACATTATAATAATATGTTAATTACAGAAAAATGTGCGATTAATTAGTTAATGTTTGACTGACAGCCCTAAAACACTGTTTCTATTATAATCAAGCCCTTTTTATGACTGTAATGTGCAAAATTATGAATAAAGACTTTACATTTTAAATAATATATAATTTTATGAGAATTTGGGTGCTTATTTGTTGCAGTGCAAAAAAAAAAGGGCTCAATTTTAAATTCTTTTTTTGATTTTGGATTGAAATGAGACTTGGAGATGTACTTGACAGATTTCATTTCAGTATTTATTGATGATATATATACCGAAGGACAGGCTTATGCTTCCTGTTTTCTTTCTTTTTAGTGCTTTCATCCTTCAGTCCTCAGATGGAGGTGAACAGTCCACTGAGCTTCATCACTATAAATGGCACCTACAGTATTCATCTTCTCTCACTCTTAGAGCCACATTTGAGCACCTTTTACATGGATATGGAGACTGACCTGGCAGAAATCCGCTGTGAGACTGTGAGAACCCATCCATTTATGTATGTCCTGCAATGCTAGGGTCACGTAATGGTGTGCTGGTCATTTTCAGTAGAATAAATGCATCTATTTCAGATGCATTTGCACGCAAGCAAGCAAGCATTGACACGTAGCGCAGATTGTGAATAACTAGGGTGTTCTAGACTTCAAAGTATTTAATTCCGAAATTACAAATGCAGCTGCAAAAGAACAGTCACATGAGGTTGATTGGCAATTAGCAGAACCTGTCAACTAGAAAGGATATCTGACAATTAGTGCTGTGATATTTGCATTTACAAAGCAAACATTAGACAAATAAACAAGGCCAGACTGTGACGCTGCAGGTGCATCGGTCTCACAAACTGCAAAATCAGTTGTTAATTGTGTACAAGTCTATGTGGAATTATGTTAATTATGTGCACAGGGCAATGGGAGTGTACCAAAATGTAACTGCATTGCTACAGGTGTAACATAAGGGTCAAGACTGGAAACTACACCATCTGGCTACAAAAAACATCTTTTTCTACGTACAACTATTTTGTAAAAAGCTTAATATGTATATATATATATATATACACACACACACACACACACACACACACACATCCACCTATCAAGCATAACATTATGACCACCTTCCTAATATTCTTTGGGATCTGCATCAAGATGTTCGCAGCAGATCCCTTGTAAGTCCTGTAAATTGAGAGATGGAGCCTCCATGGATCCCACAGATGCTCGGTTGGATTGAGATCTGGGGAATTTGGAGGCAACACCTCAAACTCTTTGTTGTGCTCCTCAAACCATTCCTGAAGCATTTTTGCTTTGTGGCAGGGTGCATTATCCTGCTAAAAGAGGCCGCCAGGGAATGCCGTTTCCATGAAATGGTCGGCAACAAAAGGCTTAGGTAGGTGGTACGTGTCAAAGTAACATCCACATGGATGCATACCAGTCAACACTCCTGTATTTGCCAGGAGTCTCCCGTATTTCACACCTATCTCCCGTTTTGCTATTTCTCCCAGGAAAACTCCCATAATTTGTATAACCTCGTTATATGAATAATCACATAAATATAATATTCCAAGCCAGATCTTGTATGAAACGCATTCTACTCGACACATCATACAAATTACAACCCATTTTTCACCTCGTCCTGGCAACCTACAACCCCTTTACACTGTTGATATCTGCTCATATAGTCAAGTTGAATGAAGGCAAGCATCACCGCTAGAAATGGGCACTTAAATTCAAGGGAGATTTAAATTTAAAACTCAAAGTGATATTACCCACGCCTTTTGCAAAGTCTGTTGCACTGATTTTAATATCGGACACAGCGGGGAAAAATGACGTTATTCAGCACATTAATGCTGCCTTCACGTTCATCTGTTATGTGAAATAGCTCATTCAGAACAGTACTAAATAAAAATATCATTTTCATGATCCCTCTTATTTTGTTAAAATAATTAAAATGCTGCAAATTCTGCAAACTTATAATCAGGGTTGAGGAGTAACGAAATACAAGTAACTTAGTTACGTATTTAAAATACAAAATTTGAGTAAGTGTATTTTATTACAGTTACATTTTAAATGGGTGGTAATCAGATTACAGTTACATCTGAAAAGTGTTTTAGATTACTTTGAGTTTTAATGTCATTTAAACAGCGATTGGTGATTCTCTGACTCTGAAAAAGAGGAGTTCAGTTTCATGTTTTCCACTGTTTTCATGTTTTGTGATGGTTGTTTGTGAGTCGTTTTATAATTCACTCGTCACTGCAACTTTTTCTCACAATTTATTTTTTCCCCTCACAATTGTGAGTTTGCATTTCACGATTCTGACTTCTTTTTCTCAGAATTGCGAGATTTAAACTCACAATTGCAAGTTATAAAGTCAGAATTGGGAGATATAAACTTATAATACTGAATTTTTTTCTTGCAACTGTGAATTTAGTATGTGAGTTAAATGTCATAATTCTGACTTTTCTCAATATTGCGAGTTTATATCTCATAATTCTAACTTTATAACTCACAATTGCAACTTTATATCGCGCTATAATGAGGGAAAAAGTCAAAATTGTGCGATGAAAACAATTGCAATGACCTTTTTTGTGTTTGTTCCACACTTATTAGTTTTCTAAAGTATTCTAAAGTATTTAGATTAAGTTTCTAAACTTGAGTAATGTAACAAAAAACGTTACAAATTACTTTTTAAAGCATGTATTTTGTAATCTGTAGTGAAATACATTTTAAAAGTAACCCTGCTTATGAGTAGCAATGATGCTTTTTCAGACGGTCAGAGTCAGAGAATCACCAATCGCTGTTTAAATGACATTAAAACTCAAAGTAATCACTTTGGTAATCTAAAACACTTTTCAGATGGAACTGTAATCTGATTACCACCCATTTAAAATGAAATACAGTCACTCAAATTTGTATTTTAAATAACTAAGTTACTTGTATTTCGTTACTCCCCGACCCTGTCCGTCTACTATAGGAAGCAGAAGTTTCGAAAGATCCTAGATTTCAGCCTCCTTCATCTCCAAAAGAGCCACAGGCTATTCCACTTGAAGAATGCTGCAACATCCCACCTCATGTACTTCACAACAGCATTTCATGAAGGACTGAAGCTGCTCTGAAGGCAAAAACCGCTTTATATTCAGCGTGAATGTTCTTCATCATAAAGCGCTCTGTCGTCATAACCTCCTGTAACGTTATTGCGGAGTGCTGTCGGAGGGATGGAGGAACACAATGAAGCAGCAGCGTTCGAATCCCCAGACAAATAGCGCAATGACTTATTTCTTTATTTATCGTTGGTTATTTACCCTCTTCGAAATGAAAACAGTCCAGAGAGGTTTGAATCAAAGCTGGAACGGACGAAACCTGAAAAGTATTAGCCGTCAGTCAAGCCGAGAGCGGGTCGGGACGGGCCTCGTCGCGTCACGCTGAGGGAATGCTAATGGACCGCACACGTTTTCATGTTCTCTCAGCGGGGCTGTTCTTAAAAACAAACAGCAGACGGCTGACAGAAACACAGAGCTTTCGTGCAAGAACACTCCAACTATTGCTTAGTTTGCACGCTTCACGTTTCTCCTCTCGCACATCTATTTCTGTGCGTGTAACAACTCTTGCTATTTCTGCAGTTTTATTTTACTGTTATAGTTTACAATCATATGATTTTTTTATTTCTGTGTTTGCCATTTTATGGTTTTATTTTATTTTAAATATGCCTATAAAAGTATGTAATAAAATGTAAATGAAAAAACTGAAAATGGAAACCAGAAGAAGTTATAAATGAATAAAATGGATGAATGGAATACTGGTTAAATAAATAAATAACAAATAGAACTAATTATTTATTTATTTATTTTGTAATTTTGTATCACTTGTTCCCCTCATTTATTTTATTTTATTTTAAATATACTTCTATAGTATGGAGGCCAAAACCAGAAGAAGTTATAAATGAATAAAATGGATGGATGGAATAATAGTAAAACAAATAATAAAGAAAAAACGAATTAAAAAAAACAAATATAATTAATTTTTAATTTTGTATCATTTATTATTTTCTGAATTTATTTTTAAAATTTATTTGAATATTTTATATTTAATTGAATTTTATTTATTTATTTATTTTGTAATTTTGTATCACTTGTTCCCCTCATTTATTTTATTTTATTTTAAATATACTTCTATAGTATGGAGGCCAAAACCAGAAGAAGTTATAAATGAATAAAATGGATGGATGGAATAATAGTAAAACAAATTTAAAAAAAAATAAATATAATTATTTTTTAATTTTGTATCATTTATTATTTTCTGAATTTATTTTTAAAATTTATTTGAATATTTTATATTTAATTGAATTTTATTTATTTATTTATTTTGTAATTTTGTATCACTTGTTCCCCTCATTTATTTTATTTTATTTTAAATATACTTCTATAGTATGGAGGCCAAAACCAGAAGAAGTTATAAATGAATAAAATGGATGGATGGAATAATAGTAAAACAAATAAAAAAATAAATAAATATGATTCTTTTTTAATTTTGTATCATTTATTATTTTCTGAATTTATTTTTAAAATTTATTTGAATATTTTATATTTAATTGAATTTTATTTATTTATTTATTTTGTAATTTTGTATCACTTGTTCCCCTCATTTA
>CM074287.1:21406245-21451245 GCA_037194245.1 Opsariichthys bidens
CTATCTATCTATCTATCTATCCATCATTTATCTGTCTATCTATCTGTCTATCTATCATCTATCTATCTATCTATCTATCTATCTATCTATCTATCTATCTATCTATCTATCATTTATCTATCTACCATCTATCTATCATCTATCTATCCACCCATCTACACACACACACACACATATATATATATATAATTTCTCATATGAATGAATATTCTAGGATATTAGTAAATATTATTATTATACATTTTAAATGAATAAACATTTATTTTTTACATTATAAATTTAAAAATAAAGAAACAAATTCAATTATACGTAATTTAAAAATACTAATTATTTATTATAAACAAAACTTACAATTATATAACAATTTAATACTAAATAAACACACACACGCACGCATAAATTATTTTCCCTTCTAAATCCTGTAAATAAATAAATAAGCATCCGTCCCCTCAACAACTTGTTCTACTGAAGAATTAATTTATTAACATTTATTAACATTAAATAATTATTTATTATTCAGATCTATTGACACTAGTATGTGTGATGAATGCGGCAGCAGAGGAGCGGCGCAGTCTCTGAATCTCGTCTACATAGGAGTGAAAACATTGGTTTTACTGACAGAGTATGTGTACGTGCTGCCAGTCTTTCGGTTTGGTGTTCGTAATTTCTCCTTCCTCCGTCTGGAGAGCTCAACCTTCAGCCGTCTCCATACTGAAAGGCAGAAGTTAGAGGAGGAGCGGTGATTTACTTGACGCTGATTTCATTTCAGGGTTAATGGGCCCAAAAACAGAGTCTGTCTCAGATGGGAGCGTGTAAAGCAGCCCGTCTAAATCTGAGCTGACAGCGTTCTCCTCTGTACTGTCATTCACGTCAGAGCGGCTAACCGCGCTCTTCTGCCTCCAGGACAGAGGAGTCCACCGATGAGCCCACCTAGATGGGAAACACACTGTCTAACTTCAGCGTCAGACTCGTTGATGCTCCTTCCTGCTGCTCCAACGGGAATGCATCAGCTCATGAACTGTACATCGTGAATGCAGTGCAAGTCACTTCGCCAAATGTACTTCTCAAACAAAAAAGGCATCGACTCGATAACATATTCTGCACATTTGTAGCATGACTTCAATTCCAAACATTCTTCTTCAATGTCAAGGTTTCTTATAGCAAAAGTATGTGTGATTTGCTTTCACGAGAATATTTTTTTATACTCATCCTGAAAATTAAACAGGTTGATTTTGCTACCCCTATAGAGACGAGATTTAAAAATGCTATTAAATTAAATATATAAAATAAATACAATTAGAATTAAAAATATTCATACATTTTAATCCAGTAAATAATTACTAATTGTATGATATAAAAATGTTTATTTCTTAATACAATTTAAATGTATTTATACTTATTATGTGTTTTTCATTAGCTTGAATAAAAAATAAACAAAATTCTTAATTCTTTATTCATTAAATGTAATTTAAATAATATATATATAATTGTTTTATTTCTTTTATAATTATTATGTAACATATATATAGAAAAAAATTTGACATTTAAATTAATAAATAAAAAGTTATTTTTACATGAATGAATAAATATTTTAGGCATGAATGAATGAATGAATAAATAAATAAATATAAATAAATTTGCTCTTCCACCAAATTAAATTGCTGAATCGAAGTGTTACTGTGTAAATGTCAAATGGTAACATATATAAAAGATAAAAATAAATATATTTGTAGGATATACTAAATACTCACTGGAATAAATTCAAAATTTGTTTTATAAATAATTTTTTTTTTTATTTCAAATAAAGAAACATTATTATTTATACTGTATACATATATGTGTGTAAAGTATATATATGAATATATGAAATATTAAGTATATATAATCATTTAATAATAATCTATAATAATCTAAAAATATATAATAATTTAATATATATGACATAATAACTATATAATAAATAAAAATTTAAAATCAAAATTATTAAATAAAAAGCTATTTTCAAATAAATAAATAGGAGTATATAGGAGTACTTAAATAAATTAAGTTTGTGAATAAGTGTAATTATGTTAATATATATATTACATATTATGAATAATGTAAATGTAGCTTGGGGTAACATACACACACCTCTGTGCTGTGAATTTCAGTGCATGCCAACATTTTTCCTAAATGCACAACAGAAATCCTGTTTCTATATGACCTCTGTGGGGTCTTGAATCACACTGGAGCTCTGCTGTACACCCATGATGCACTGCAGCCGCTGTCATATTTACATGTACAGTGATGGGTAATGACGCTTGAAAAAACACGATTATTGCTGGAGGCTCCTTCTCATTCCTGTCGTGAATTGTGATCACAGTGCTGACGGGACAAATGAGACGACATATACGTCTTATTATGGGATGACATGCACTTCTATGTTTATTTCTACATGATAATATGAGCAGAACAGATTATTATCATCTATTCAAAGAAGAAAATGTAGATAATGAACTATGTGTGCGTGTGTATATCTATCTATTTATTCTTTTTTTTATTATACATATATTTTAGAGCTGTTCTAGTTGTTTTCTAGGACATTGGTTGCACACTGTCGTGTGTGGTTGCCAGGGCTCTGCTCAGTTGTCACTAAGAGGGTTATAGGTGGTTGCCAAGGTATTGGTATGCGGTTGTCAGGGTGTTGTGTGGTTGCTTAGGTGAGCTGGGTGGTTGCCAAGGTATTGCTATGTGGTTGCAAAAATGTTCTTAGTGATTCTACCCTGTTGCTATGCAGTTGCTACAGTATTCTAGGGGGTTACTAAGATGTTGCTATCCAGTTGTGGGTCATTGCCAAGGTTTCTATGTGGTTGCGAGGGTGTTCTAGGTGGTTGTCAGGGTTGCAAAAATGTTCTTAGTGATTCTACCCTGTTGCTATGCAGTTGCTACAGTATTCTAGGGGGTTACTAAGATGTTGCTATCCAGTTGTGGGTCATTGCCAAGGTTTCTATGTGGTTGCGAGGGTGTTCTAGGTGGTTGTCAGGGTTGCAAAAATGTTCTTAGTGATTCTACCCTGTTGCTATGCAGTTGCTACAGTGTTCTAGGGGGTTACTAAGATGTTGCTATCCAGTTGTGGGTCATTGCCAAGGTTTCAATGTGGTTGCGAGGGTGTTCTAGGTGGTTGTCAGGGTTGCAAAAATGTTCTTAGTGATTCTACCCTGTTGCTATGCAGTTGCTACAGTATTCTAGGGGGTTACTAAGATGTTGCTATCCAGTTGTGGGTCATTGCCAAGGTTTCTATGTGGTTGCGAGGGTGTTCTAGGTGGTTGTCAGGGTTGCAAAAATGTTCTTAGTGATTCTACCCTGTTGCTATGCAGTTGCTACAGTATTCTAGGGGGTTACTAAGATGTTGCTATCCAGTTGTGGGTCATTGCCAAGGTTTCTATGTGGTTGCGAGGGTGTTCTAGGTGGTTGTCAGGGTTGCAAAAATGTTCTTAGTGATTCTACCCTGTTGCTATGCAGTTGCTACAGTATTCTAGGGGGTTACTAAGATGTTGCTATCCAGTTGTGGGTCATTGCCAAGGTTTCAATGTGGTTGCGAGGGTGTTCTAGGTGGTTGTCAGGGTTGCAAAAATGTTCTTAGTGATTCTACCCTGTTGCTATGCAGTTGCTACAGTATTCTAGGGGGTTACTAAGATGTTGCTATCCAGCTGTGGGTCATTGCCAAGGTTTCTATGTGGTTGTCAGGGTTGCAAAAATGTTCTTAGTGATTCTACCCTGTTGCTATGCAGTTGCTACAGTGTTCTAGGTGGTTACTAAGATGTTGCTATCCAGTTGTGGGTCATTGCCAAGGTTTCTATGTGGTTGCGAGGGTGTTCTAGGTGGTTGTCAGGGTTGCAAAAATGTTCTTAGTGATTCTACCCTGTTGCTATGCAGTTGCTACAGTGTTCTAGGTGGTTACTAAGATGTTGCTATCCAGTTGTGGGTCATTGCCAAGGTTTCTATGTGGTTGCGAGGGTGTTCTAGGTAGTTGTCAGGGTTGCAAAAATGTTCTTAGTGATTCTACCCTGTTGCTATGCAGTTGCTACAGTGTTCTAGGTGGTTACTAAGATGTTGCTATCCAGTTGTGGGTCATTGCCAAGGTTTCTATGTGGTTGCGAGGGTGTTCTAGGTGGTTGTCAGGGTTGCAAAAATGTTCTTAGTGATTCTACCCTGTTGCTATGCAGTTGCTACAGTGTTCTAGGTGGTTACTAAGATGTTGCTATCCAGTTGTGGGTCATTGCCAAGGTTTCTATGTGGTTGCGAGGGTGTTCTAGGTAGTTGTCAGGGTTGCAAAAATGTTCTTAGTGATTCTACCCTGTTGCTATGCAGTTGCTACAGTGTTCTAGGTGGTTACTAAGATGTTGCTATCCAGTTGTGGGTCATTGCCAAGGTTTCTATGTGGTTGCGAGGGTGTTCTAGGTGGTTGTCAGGGTTGCAAAAATGTTCTTAGTGATTCTACCCTGTTGCTATGCAGTTGCTACAGTGTTCTAGGGGGTTACTAAGATGTTGCTATGCAGTTGTGGCTGGTTGCCAGGGTTGCTTTATGGTTGTTAGGGTTTTCCCTGCAGTTGCTAGTGTGATATGAGTGGTTGTCAGGGTGTCATTATATGGTTGCTAAGGTGAGCTGGGTTATTGTTAGGAAGTTGCTATGCAGTTGCAAAAATGTTGCCAACATGTTGCCGTTGCTATGCGGTTATTGGGATTCTATGCGGTTGTTAGGGTGTTCTACGCGGTTGCCATGGCATTCCTTTGAAGTGTCTAGTGCGATTTGATTGGCTGCTGTCTGTTGCATGCAAATATGTGTAATAATGAATGTATGGCATTAATACATATTAATCCAACAGAAAACATGAAGAGTACAACATATTTCTTTCAATAACACAGCATTTCCATTTCATACTATCGAACTTCACTAGTCTACACCAAAGCGAGCTTCCCTCTGTGAACTGTGAACAGAATGCACAATGACACTGCAGTGCCCAAACAGAGATTAAGAACTTTCCATCAAGATCCGAGGGGGGAAAAAACTGTGAGAACCGAGACAGAACAGAAAAAACACAATTAGCGAGGGACCTATAGCTGACAAGAACTCTAGCCTGTTTTGTGGAGTCATATAACCTTTAGGCGAGTGAAGGATAGTCAAAAATAGAAACAGGCATGTAGAGAATGATGCATACTGAACAGTCTGATGTATGTCCTCCATATACAGTAGAAGCAGCAACTAACTGCCCTTCTAATAATGTAACGCACACTTAAAGGGACAGGACATCCAAAAAAATTGGCATAACCAATCGTTAAAAGATTGCAATCTCGATTCAAACACGTATGAAATCTTATTCCTAAATGACAACGATTCAGCTCCATGTCTATTAATCCTTTGACAAGTAGGATCACAGCGAACATTCGGATCTGTGTTTACACTGCCGCTGATCCAGAGAAAGCCGTTGTCATGTACAGGTATGAAACAGCTTCACAGTCTTTTGAACCACTTAGTATCATTATTTCTGTTTTACTGAAGCACTGGGATAAAAGTTTATGGCTCGGATATAAACACTCATGTAAAATGGGTTAAATCACCTTTTGAAAGTAAATTGACACTTCAATTATATCGTTACACCAGTAGGTGGCGACAAGTGGCTGTTAAAAAATTATTTTTCATTGAATCATTCAATCAGGAGATTTGCAAAAAAAAACGCTGAAGGCTTGTTCGAGATGCAACGGCGCTGCGCAGGCCGATCCGTGTAAAGTTTTACATCAAAGTAACGCAAGAGTGTTTGGAGAGCATACGACTCCTAATGCTTTTGGATCGCTCTCACGGTACTTTGATGCCATACGCTGAACGGTCTTGAGCAGCACTGATGCATCTTGATCAAGCTTTTTATGAGTGAGTCACTGAATCATTCATTCAAGAGATTCGCAAAAACCACTGAAGCAAGTGAAGTTTTTAAGAGTGAGTCATTGAATCATTCATTCAAGATATTCGTAAAATCCACTAAAGCAAATGAAGTCTTTATGAGTGAGTCATTGAATCATTTATTCAATAGATTCACAAAAACCACTGAAGCAAGTGAAGTCTTGATGAGTGAGTCATTGAATCATTCATTCAAGAAATTCGTAAAATCCACTGAAGCAAGTGAAGTCTTGATGAGTGAGTTATTGAATCATTCATTCAAGAGATTCGTAAAATCCACTGAAGCAAGTGAAGTCTTGATGAGTGAGTCATTGAATCATTCATTCAAGAGATTCGTAAAATCCACTGAAGCAAGTGAAGTCTTGATGAGCGAGTCATTGAATCTTTCATTCAAGATATTCGTAAAATCCACTAAAGCAAATGAAGTCTTTATGAGTGAGTCATTGAATCATTCATTCAAGAGATTCGTAAAATCCACTAAAGCAAATGAAGTCTTTATGAGTGAGTCATTGAATCATTCATTCAAGAGATTTGTAAAAACTGCTAAACCAAGTGACGTCTTGATGAGTGAGTCATTGAATCATTCACTCAAATAAATTTTTTTAATTTTTTTTTATGTATTTTAAATAAACAGCAGCAATTAACATTTTGTCAGAAACTCTAGTAAATTAAAAGTTCTTTTTTTTTTAGTTGTCTGTTCACAATGATGGGAGAATCGGGATCTCTATTTTAAACAGAAAATCGTGATTCTCAATTGACTCAATTTTCGCGATTCATTTACTGTTCACAATGACACTGTGGAGCTTTAAAAAAACAACAAAAAAAGCAGCAGCAAAGTGTCATATAATTCGTCTATCAGTAAATAATGACTCTGTTCATCACACAAAGCTATAATTGAACTATAAGAGAAAGTCAAATCCAGATCTCCCATGAGGAGAAAATGGCGACAGAACATTGATTTCAGGGAGAACTTTTCCTTCAGACCTTAGATCCAGAAGGAACTTTGTGCACTTTGGACTAATTGCAGCCTCTTTAATGTTGCATGAAATGCTCTCGCTCAAATGCCTTCCACCTGGAAGATGCAGTGCCATCAGACTGTGCCAAAGCCTTCACTCCGGAGTTGTGTCTGAGTTCAACCTTCAGTGGACTGGAATCGACATGCCGACTGTTAGTAGAAGAGCCAGAAGGCAGTGACAGCTCTGTATAAATCAACCAATGGCACTGAAACACATGCACCTCAGGCAACGAGCGACATTGGAAAAGCATTTCTAGCATATAACTCTTAGTGTTTTCGCAATATGCACAGTACAGTATATTGTGTAAATGTTCTGTATGCATGGGAATTTCGGATGCCTACTACACTGCCATATGCGCAGTATACACGCACACTGCACCGAATACAATATCCCATTTCCAGTGTGACAAATGACTTATAATACGCTATAAAAAAAATTGCAGTTGTAAATAAACAAAGATTATTGGAGCAAATATTTTCAGCATTGAGTTAAAATTGTTTCATCAATCATTTTTTTTAAGTGTACAAACTATTTAAAAATACTTAGAATTTAGATAATTATTTTGAATATTCATAATGAATTTGAATGTTTGATCAGGCTGCCAAAAGATATTCCAATTTCAAAATAAAAGATTCATTCAAATACTGTATTTATTTCTAAGATGCAAATGTCTGATTTAAGCAGTCAATATTGTGTCATGTCACAACAGTTTAAGATGTTTGCTGCTGCACTGGCATACCGTATTACTGTTTCACATACTAAAAATAGTAAGCATTATACAGTATGGACTAAGTATGCTGTTTCATTCCAAACACGGCCGTGTTCCAGATCGCTCAGGAGGTATTAGCACAGACCTGCGCCCGTCTGCTGCGGGCTCGGAGGGAACAGGTGTGATTTTCTCGCACTTTTGCGGTTCAGAGTTATTAGTCAAAACTTCATTTCATCCTGAAAAGCCAAAGTTTTAAACAGGAGATTTGCAGACCCCTACAGGCACTTGAAGGTACTGCAAAGAGTCTGTGGGATGATTAATAAAAAAAAAACTTGTGAAAAAAGTTATTTATAAATTGTTATTAATCAGAATATTATGATTAAAAAGTATATAAGTATAACCTTTTTTATATATATATATATATATATATATATATATATATATATATATATATATAATTTTGAAGTGTTGTCACATGACACAATATTGACTGTTTAAATCAGACACAGACAGTAACATCTGGCATTTGCAAAAAAAAAGTGCATTTTTAATATTTAGTCTTTAATTTTAAGATAAAAAAATAAAAAAAGGAAGTTAATAAAATAAAAAATAAAATATAAAAATTATTCAAGCATGAAAAAAAATCTCTAAATTGTAAATTATGCTTATAGAAATATTTATCTATATTCTAAAATATTTAGTACAGAGAAAAAAATACTATATATACACACATGCATATACATGATATATCGATAGATAGATAGATGTTTGTTTGTCGCTGTGAGGGATCGCAGGTCATAACAGGTTGACAACTCCTGTAAATAAAGTAAATGAATATTGGTGTCGTTAAGACGTGTTGTCGAGATGTAAATTGGCCTCGCGGCTGCGCGCGCAGGAGGGATTGTGTGTTAATTGAATGTGTAATCCATTTGCTGCTTCAGACGGCAGAAATAAAGCTATCTGGCACAACTCCTGCCTCTCAGAGAGACAGATTACAGCAGAGACACGGGGAGAAAAGGTCGACTGTCAGAGGAGCAGCAGACGCCTGAGAGAAGAGAGAGAAAGTAAAGCTGAAACTGCTCACACATTCTTATAATAATCAAGTTAGTATAGCATGCTAAGTATGCATGGGAATGCCAATAATAAACTATAAAAATAATACATAGTTCATGTCAATGATTGAGGTGTGAATCAGCCTAGTCTTATTGCTTTCATTTATGCTTATTTATGTTATGCTTTTCAATTTTGTCATGCTGTAGAATTATAAACGTACGGCATCAGAACTACACGTTCAAATGGCTCATGAGATTTGCATTTACAAATACACACACTGCTTTTGATGTGTTAGGCTGCCATCTAGTGTCTCTGGGGATCAAAGACTTTCAAGCGCTTCCAGAAATGTGAAACGCAGCACAGAAAAACGAGCCACACGGATTTAGCTGGAGACACGTCAGTCACAGACGAAAGCGGTAAAACATAGATGAATGTCTCTCCCTCGAGTCATCCGTGAAGGACATCTGTAGCCTGCAGAGCGCTCTGTCTATCTGGCCTTGCTCCTGGATTTTTAGATCTGTGTGTGGATAAATAGTGTTGTGTTATTAGTGAATTATTTAGCTCGGGCTGAAAAATATCTGCACGGCTTTGAACTGTTCGCTGACTTTCACCCTACTGTACTCTGCTCCCGCAAAGAGGGTGGGACTGAGATATACGGAAAACAACTTCCCAGTCCACCCAAATCATTTATTGAAACTAAACTGCAAACACGGCTCGATCAGATGGCATCACAATCGGTCGCCCATGTTTAAAGGTCAAAATTCAATGAATAAAAATGTCCTAATGGTCAGAGCAAAGACTGAATTATCTATTGGTCATAAAATCTTCTGTGCAATGAAACATTATATTCAGATTTCAGTGATATATATATAATTATATATATATATACATTTACTGTATAAGTATTTACTATATATGTGTGTGTGTGTATATATATATATATCACGATTAATCACATCTAACACAAAAGTATCGCGATTATGAATATGACATATACGTAGCATATATGTATATATATATATATATATATATGTATATACACACATGTGATTAATCACGATAATCATATCTGTAAATATATATATATATATATATATATACACTCACCTAAAGGATTATTAGGAACACCATACTAATACTGTGTTTGACCCCCTTTCGCCTTCAGAACTGCCTTAATTCTACATGGCATTGATTCAACAAGGTGTTGAAAGCATTCTTTAGAAATGTTGGCCCATAATGATAGGATGGAGATTTGTGGGATGCACATCCAGGGCACAAAGTTTCCATTCCACCACATCCCAAAGATGCTCTGTTGGGTTGAGATCTGGTGACTGTGGGGCCATTTTAGTACAGTGAAGTCATTGTCATGTTCAAGAAACCAATTTGAAATGATTCAAGCTTTGTGACATGGTGCATTATCCTGCTGGAAGTAGCCATCAGAGGATGGGTTCATGGTGGTCAAAAAGGGATGGACATGGTCAGAAACAATGCTTAGGAAGGCACTAAGGGGATTTAAACGATGGCCAATTGGCACTAAGGGGCCTAAAGTATGTCAAGAAAACATCCCCCACACCATTACACCACCACCACCAGCCTGCACAGTGGTAACAAGGCATGATGGATCCATATTCTCATTCTGTTTACACCAAATTCTGACTCTACCATCTGAATGTCTCAACAGAAATCGAGACTCATCAGACCAGGCAACATTTTTCCAGTCTTCAACTGTCCAATTTTGGTGAGCTCATGCAAATTGTAGCCTCTTTTTCCTATTTGTAGTGGAGATGAGTGGTACCCGGTGGGGTCTTCTGCTGTTGTAGCCCATCTGCCTCAAGGTTGTTGTGTTGTGGCTTCACAAATGCTTTGCTGCATACCTCAGTTGTAACGAGTGGTTATTTCAGTCAAAGTTGCTCTTCTATCAGCTTGAATTAGTCGGCCCATTCTCCTCTGACCTCTAGCATCAACAAGGCATTTTCACCCACAGGACTGCCGCACACTGGATGTTTTTCCCTTTTCACACCATTCTTTGTAAACCCTAGAAATGGTTGTGCGTGAAAATCCCAGTAACTGAGCAGATTGTGAAATACTCAAACCGGCTCGTCTGGAACCAACAACCATGCCACGCTCAAAATGGCTTAAATCACCTTTCTTTCCCATTCCGACATTCATTTTGGAGTTCAGGAGATTGTCTTGACCAGGACCACACCCCTAAATGCATTGAAGCAACTGTCATGTGATTGGTTGATTAGATAATTGCATTAATGAGAAATTGAACAGGTGTTCCTAATAATCCTTTAGCTGAGTGTATATATATATATATATATATATATATATCATTTTATATATCACTGAAATCTGAATATAATGTTTCTTTGCACAGAAAATATTTACATTTTTTATGACCAATATATAATTCAGAGTTTGCTCAGACCGTTAGGAAATTTATGCTACTGTACCTTTAAGTCGTTCATGTATTCATATGATCTTTTATGTTTAACTTATATAAAACATATGTACATGTGTTTAACTTATCTCTCTGTGTGTCAAATAAGTATCAGCACTGACAATTGATCTTTGGATGAACATGGATATATATATAAAATTGACCTTTCTCACTGTAGAGAGCATTTGATTAAAACCTTCATATGCCCGATCAATATTTTTAGTCAATTTGAACAATAAGAAAAATACTTTTAAACGTATATATTTCTGTAGGACCACATACATGAACTAAAACAACATTTTACAGCGTTGGATTGGCTGTTATGCCTTTTGTGGGCGGGCTTTTAAATAAAATGTATGTCAATCTACAGCTGACCACTTGATGTCGCTGTTGTCTATATCAATAGGCATAGCTATACGTACAGATCTATTAGTTTTATGATTATCTGATTGTTAATAAAGCAAACTTTAAGCTTAAGTAATCATTTCTGTCATACTTTATATAAATAAAAGCTCTTTTAATGAACCCAACATGCCGTTATAAAGGTTGCCACACACATTGTACCGCACCAACCCTGTTATAAGCTAAAAGTGCCAAAATATATAGATTAGAAAATCTATAAAAATTTGAAAATATCCCTAGCTGTTTTTGATGGTTTGGATAGACCTATATGTAAAATGTCCAGCAGCTCAAGATGAATATTCATGACCGAGGAGTTTTGTTACACAGTAAACCTGCTGCTCCTCCTATGAAAGCTTCAATCATATCATCACACAGACGTCTCACAGAGGACACGGGAAAGCCAGCAGTAGGAAAGCGAGTCGATCTGGGACGCTGAAAGACAGCACAATGCATTTAGTGGATGTGGAGGTGGAGAAACACATGGAGAGCAGGACATCCACAAACAGCCCAAAGTTTCTGTCACACTCTATCGAGGAAATACTGAAAAAACCTTCCAGTTTGACTGTGCGACCTGACAGAACAGACAAGAAACTTAAAGCATGTACACAGACCAAGACAAAGACAGACGCTCCTAAAATCAGCCAATGCACAGGTGTCTTGTTTTTGTCAGCTGATATGTTCATGTTTAACCTATTATGCGGCTTTATTTTAATACATTTCTGATCGCACAGCACGCCGGTCCGGTCACAGGCGGGTGCGGACCACGTTCACAGTGACCCAGCTGGAGGAGCTGGAAAGAGTTTTTCAGGAAACACACTATCCCGACGTTCACGCCAGAGACCGGCTCGCCTGCCGAACGCAGCTCTCTGAGGGGAGAGTACAGGTACGACGGCTCACGCACTGAAAACACTCGTTTACACGCGATGGATCGTGTTTTAGAGGAACAGCGCATCATTTTGTTAAGATGTGAGTTGTTCTTCATAATGTTAAGATTTTTGTATGTAGGCATGTAAGGAAGAAATGTATGATTTCACAGATTATTCATGATTGTAATCACCTTTTAGCTCTCTGGATTGTTTAAATAGTTCTGTTGCATGATAAATGAACTTATTTAAAAGTACAGTATAAAAGTATAACATAAAAGTACTTGATTGATATATATATATATATATATATATATAAATGTAAGTACATATTTTGTATATACTTTGAGAGACTACATAAAATATTGTATTATAAATACTAATAATTTAAATAATAATATATAATAAATATAATAAAATATAATGTAATAAACCATGGCAATATTTGTACTTTATATATATATATACAAACATGTGTGTATGTGTGTAATTAAAAAGAAAAGATATGGATATAAATAATAAGAATAATTTTTTGAGATATAATATGACAAAACATAACATCAATATTCATAACTTTGTTTATATATATATATATTATTGTATATATATGTGTGTGTGTGTGTGTGTGTGTATAAAAATTTAAGTACTTTGAGAGACTACGTAAAATAATGTACTAAATAATATAATATAAACTATAGTTTAAGATATAATATAATATAGTAAAATTTAATCTATATTATAATTATAAATTTGTAATATAATAAAACATGTCAATATTTGTAAGTTTGTTTTATACATATATAGTACCTTTACCAATAGTTGCACCTTTTCAATATGTATGTATATATATATATATATATATATATATAAGATATAAGAGAATTATAAAGAAGGAAAACATAAAAGGAATGGATAAAGAATAATAAATATATTATCAATTTTGATAATATAATATAATATAATATAATATGATATAATATAATAAAACATAACATTTCTTATTTTTATAAAATACAAATTTGAAGCATGTAGTTTGTATATAATTTAAGAGACTATATGGAATTTAATAGTCAATATTTGGAATATTTACACAAATATATGTTTCATATATATTATTTTATCATAACAAATTTTACATAATAAAATGATTTTTTCATAATGTAATAAAATGAAACATATTTGTACCTTTACAAGATATAAGGTGTATATTAATATGAAAATTGTTTTGTTTAGATCTGGTTCCAGAACCGCCGGGCGAAGTGGCGGCGCAGTGAAGCTAAAGCAACTCACAGACCGTTCTCAGAGCCGAGAGACGCGACACGCGCTCACCTCCTGCCTCCTCTCCTCTACGTGCCGGTGAATACTTTCATTCCATCCAGAGCTGAGATGTTCCCACTGTAGAGCAAAAGAAAAAGCACAGCATACATAATATGTTTAATTCAATCAGATCCTGAAGGACTCGTAATGCACACCTGAATCCAAAGGTCTTAATTCAGGTGTGTTCGATTACAGCTGGAATTCGATTATTATCAAATTATGAAATAGATGAGATTTAAAACTTAATTTTTAATTCCAGCCACTTGCAAAATCGTTCGTTTTATGCAAAACTAGCATTAAATGGTACACTCTAAAAACTCCTGGGTTATTTCTTCAACCCATTTTCTGGGTTATTTGTGTTGGGATAAAATTATGGGTTATTTTTGACCCAGGAGTTTTTAGTGTATACATTTTAAAGTCAAATGAAATGATAATTCACCCTCTCTATTTTGAAAATTTCATATTTTAACAAATGTTTTGATCTAACGAAACTTGCAATTAAACTCCGCCCCTTCTCGTTTGAGTGCCACGCCCACATCTCAACATCCAATCAACGACCCTGATTCGTCGCTACTTCAGTTTCACCGCGACTTTACGCTAAATATGAATTCGCAAGTGTTCTGAATTCCTGTTTCTAATTGGCTGTTTTCAATTCCAGTGCTTGAGCTTTCAGCAGAAGTTCTTGCTGTCGACGTCAATCTGTCCTCCCATTGGTTCTCCTGAATTTGCCAGCCTAGATCATCGTTCACACATGACCTCATCATCGGTTTCATTCAACCCACTCAACCTAAAAGACTCTCCACATTTGCAGCTTTAATCTATTGTGTCCTATTGGATTAAAAGCTCATATAATATCTCATTTCATATCAAATGTTAACAGATTTCCATATTGGTGTGTATATATATAAGATTAACTGTGTCCTATGTTTTGTACATAAATCTAAGAGTTCATACGTGAAATGATAAACGTGTGGCAAGCTGCAAATCAATTTCCTTATCTCATGACAATAAAAGCACTAAGTTAATAATAGGCCTATCATTCGTGACACAGCACTCACCTCCTGAACTGAGAGATTTCCAGAATCCTTCGAGACGAACGATGAGATATCATGAAGGCGATCCTATTTTCATCTTGAGAAAATGGCAAAAGAGAAAGTTCAGGCTTATGCAAATGATGTTTTATTCTTTATTCTTACTTCACATTCTTAGCTTACAAACAATATATTCTAAGAAGGTTTTGCATTTCCATTAAGTTATAATGTTTTAAACATGTTTTTTCTTGGTTATACGAATGTTGAGGGAACAGAATTCTGCAAATATTACGGGAATGTTACTTTTTAAATGTTCTCTGGGTGTTCTGAAACATTTAAAAACATTAGAACATCCAACTGAACAACATATAATCAGGGTTGGGGAGTGACGAAATACAAGTAACTTAGTTACGTATTTAAAATGCAAAATCAGATTACAGTTACATCTGAAAAGTATTTTAGATTACCAAAGTGATTACTTTGAGTTTTAATGTCATTTAAACAGCGATTGCTGATTCTCTGACTCTGACCGTCTGAAAAAGCCGAGTTAAGTCTCAACAACATTTTAATACTTTTAAGAGGGATCATAAAAATGTTGTTATTTTTATTTAGTTCTGTCCTGAACAAGACAAAATGACTGAATTTATAAAAAAATGCCCAACTGTCAACTTGACTGTCCTGTCATGACCTGATGATCCACGACTGTTTTCCACTGTTTTCACTTTTTCTCACAATTTGTTTTTTTCCCTCACAATTGTTAGTTTGCATTTCACAATTCTGACTTCTTTTTCTCAGAATTGCAAGTTACAAAGTCATAATTGGGAGATATAAACTTGCAATACTTACTTATTTTCTTGCAATTGTGAATTTAGTATGTGAGTTTATATCTCATAATTCTGACTTTTCTCAATATTGTGAGTTTATTTCTCATAATTCGGACTTTATAACTCACAATTGCAACTTTATATCACGCAATTCTGATGGAAAAAGTCAGAATTGTGAGATAAAAACTTGCAATTACCATTTTTTTTTATGTTTCACACTTATTAGTATTCCAAAGTATTCTAAAGTATTTAGATGAAGTTACTAAACTTGAGTCATGTAACGAAATACGTTACAAATGACTTTTTAAAGCATGTATTTTGTAATCTGTAGTGAAATACATTTTAAAAGTAACCCACCCAGCCCTGTATCATATAAATAATGTTTCTGTGCACGCATTATTTAAAGACCAGAAAACTGTGAGCAAATGTTTTATCAACGTTACTGGAAGAATAGTTTATAACTTTGAGAGAACCAGTTTTTGGGTTTATTCAAAAACTTAAATATGTATTTAACTAATTGTTCATCACGAGTGTTCTATTAAACAGCATCATGAAGTTATCTTCGCCCTCCAGATAAAATGTAAACTTGAATGGATATGGTGCCATAAATGAATTTTGTTGTCGAAATGTCTAATTATTACTGAATTGGTTTATTGGCTCTTAAACCATAAAGTTCGGTCTTATCTTAATTTGACTGAGTTCACAGGCAGGTCAGGACAGGGTGAGAGGGCGAACACAAGGGTGACGGCACGGTGAACGCTGAGGGAAAACACACCACAGATAACAACAAGCTGAACAAAAATCAAACCCGGGCTGGTTTGTTATGAGCACGTTTTTCAGTTTGGAGGGTAGAATTCACAAAATCTTAATAACTAGATGTTATAAATAAACATGTTATAACACAAATCCAAATTCAGCCTCCCATTTTGCACTTTAATTTTGCAAAATACTCTGAAGAATGCGGTTTGCGTTCTGTACATGAACACATTTGTGTGATTCAAATATAAAAAAATGAGTACAGAATACAAGCCTCATAAAATTGTAAAATACATCTTGGACTTTGAGATGGATGTAATTTGTGTGTCATAATTTATGACACGTTGATTCAAGAGTATAATCCATGAGCGGGTATATTTTCGGTACATGTTTTGCTATGAACTTAAATCTCTAAAAACTTTTTATCTCGCAATTCTGCCTTTTTTCCCCTTACATTTGCGAGTTTATATCTCACAATTCAGATTATTTTCATAATCGCGAGATATAAATTCAGAATCGCAAGGACAAAAAAGTCCGAATTGCGAGATGTAAACAGAATTATGAGTCAAGACAAGCTTCCATTACATGTACTTTCATAGGCTATGAATTTATGTGGGAGTCTTATTGTAAAGATGACATTTATCGTTTTTAGAGAAATCAGTTTCTGGGACAGAACTACAAAGATAAAGGGAGGCGGAACTTGTTTTATTAGCCAATTAGGAGCGGACTCTGACTGTCAATCATCGGATTTACCTGGAGGGACTGGAAACAACAAAAAAGGCTTTTCAAACAACTGTCAAAATGATTCATTTACGTCCTCGCGTGGTCTCGGACATCATGGTTTGGTATAGTATATGATGACAAAGACGAGTTTTTAAATAACGTGTGTCAGTTCAGTTTGTTCGGCCATGATTAATGACCGTTCTTGCTTCAGTGAGTTGGTTGTTCACTCAAACGATTCAGTTCGATTCGTAAACGACTCCTTCAGTCTGATTCATAAGGAAAAACTTGCATCAAACAATTCCTCTAAAAGATCCCTGAGATATTACCAGTCAATTTTTTTTGAAAATCTCCAAAGAATCGAATATACACCGATCAGGCATAACATTATGACCACTGACTGTGTGAAGTGAATAACTATATATATATATATATATATATATATATATATATATATATATGATTTATATACAAAAAGAAGCTATGATTTTTGATATGATGTAATGGTGTTTCTCAGTGGATGGTGATAAAAATTTATTCATGAAGTGGAATAAATGGAATGGAATGGAAAACTGCCATATGAACAATTGTTTGAACAATTTTAACCAGGAATGTAAAAATATTCGGAAATAATATCAAAAAGTAAAAACATGAATACAGCTGTTTATAAAGTGTTTTTCTGTATTTTTCCCCCCTAAAATGTTTGGTTATACTGTGTACACTCTTGTACAATTTGCGAGGTTCTCAAAATAATCACCGGAAAGATTGAACTCAAAAGAACGATTAATATGCGAATCTGAAATCACAACATAGTTGTGTGTAAAATGACGGAAGTTAGCAATACCAAAGAAAACACTGGGTGCGACCCAATCGGCTCCCTAGCTTGGCTTCGTCCGAAATTCCCTACTATATAGTAGACAAAAAACAGTAAGTTACAAAATAAGTATGACAGTACTCATAAAACAGTACCTGGATGACCTTCTACTTCTGGCGAGATTCTGAAGTGTGCATAAGATGAAAACTTTACAATCTCATGAGGCCACGGGAGAGGATTTGTGAATGGTGGTGAAGCAATGCAACTGACACAGGTAAGTCACATGATCATGACAAGTCCGTATTACTTTCATACTTATGTTACACACATCAACACGACTTTTTTTAGTGGTCGTGAAGTAAGTACTTATTCGAAACAAGTTCTTATTCAAGAAAGTATGCGATTTCGCTGACGATTTTAGCATGCGATTTACTCTACACTGTTAGAAATTGCTGTTAATTTACGGCAAATTTTCAACAGTATAATCCTGTTCTGTTCAAAAGCAGTACATTACCAGTTTTATTTTTTTTGGTGAAATACATAGACAAAATAAAACAGCGTTTTACCGTATTTACTGCTCGAAGGAAATAAATCAGTAGTTTACAGTATTTTCAGAACAGAAGACTGCAGTTAGCACGCATGGATTTTCAACTGTTTTCTTCTGATATTTTTTTGGGGTCATCATTGGCTACATTTACACTGAATCCTTTTTGCTAGCAGTGCACTACTCAATAACTTATACAATACCATGTAGTATATTTGTATTATTTACACTAAAATCCTGCAAATATGCTGAAAATAAACATCCACAAACTATAAATGCATTTCTCAGAATTTTACTGTAAAATGTAGAAACCGTTTTATGCTGTACTTGCAAAAACAGTAGCCAGTTGTAAATTTCCCCAACAGTAAGACACCGTTAATTTAACAGTAACTTGCTGGCAACCGTGTAGCCAGTTCTTTACTGTTTTTTAATAAACAGTAGCCAACTGTATGCTGTATTTGCAAAAACAGTAGCCAGTTGTGAATTTCACCAACAGTAAGACACCGTTAATTTAACAGTAACTTCCTGGCAACCGTGCTGCCAGTTCTTTACTGTTTTTTAATAAACAGTAGCCAACTGTATGCTGTATTTGCAAAAACAGTAGCCAATTGTAAACTTCACCAACAGTAAGACACCGTTAATTTAACAGTAACTTGCTGGCAACCGTGCTGCCAGTTCTTTACTGTTTTTTAATAAACAGTAGCCAACTGTATGCTGTATTTGCAAAAACAGTAGCCAGTTGTAAATTTCACCAACAGTAAGACACCGTTAATTTAACAGTAACTTGCTGGCAACCGTGCTGCCAGTTCTTTACTGTTTTTTAATAAACAGTAGCCAACTGTATGCTGTATTTGCAAAAACAGTAGCCAATTGTAAACTTCACCAACAGTAAGACACCGTTAATTTAACAGTAACTTGCTGGCAACCGTGCTGCCAGTTCTTTACTGTTTTTTAATAAACAGTAGCCAACTGTATGCTATATTTGCAAAAACAGTAGCCAGTTGTGAATTTCACCAACAGTAAGACACCGTTAATTTAACAGTAACTTGCTGGCAACCGTGCTGCCAGTTCTTTACTGTTTTTTAATAAACAGTAGCCAACTGTATGCTGTATTTGCAAAAACAGTAGCCAATTGTAAACTTCACCAACAGTAAGACACCGTTAATTTAACAGTAACTTGCTGGCAACCGTGCTGCCAGTTCTTTACTGTTTTTTAATAAACAGTAGCCAACTGTATGCTGTATTTGCAAAAACAGTAGCCAGTTGTAAATTTCACCAACAGTAAGACACCGTTAATTTAACAGTAACTTGCTGGCAACCGTGCTGCCAGTTCTTTACTGTTTTTTAATAAACAGTAGCCAACTGTATGCTGTATTTGCAAAAACAGTAGCCAATTGTAAACTTCACCAACAGTAAGACACCGTTAATTTAACAGTAACTTGCTGGCAACCGTGCTGCCAGTTCTTTACTGTTTTTTAATAAACAGTAGCCAACTGTATGCTGTATTTGCAAAAACAGTAGCCAATTGTAAACTTCACCAACAGTAAGATACTGTTATTTTACAGTATCTTACTGGCAACCGTGCTGCCAGTTCTTTCCTGTTTTTAACGGGAAAATTTTTAACAGTGTAACTTCAACGTACAGCGATGTAGAATGTCACCGCTAGTATTAATCAATAATAGGCAGGACATATACTGTGTAAACACATTGTTCTTTACAGCATGTAAGCCGAAAATTAATTATAAATATTAACCAGTCTGTTTATGCTGACAACTAATAAAAAAAAAAAACGGTTTGTCTCGTGCGTTATTGTGTTTCGCGCTTCAGAAAAGTGACGTAATTTCGGATAATGGAAAGATCGTTTTTTTACTTTCACTGTGGGAATGTCGAACGTCCCACTGCACTTAAAATGGCTGACTCCCTAATCAGTGCCCTTACTAGTGAACTAGGGCGCTGATTGAGATTGTTCAACATGGTTTTTGTTAATGGGTTATAACAACGGAAAATATTCCCGCCAAAATGGCCCTGGATTCATTGTACGCGCGTTCACGAATTTCTGAGGCGCTGCACCTTCACACACACTCGTTTATTTTTACTGCCGCGCGTGGCCTTACCTTGACATCATCGCTCTTCCAAACGTTCAACTTTTCACCTTCGTGTTTATCTGTGTTTACAACCTCTTAGCAATGAAGTGAAATCCAGACTATCTCGATCTTATCAGCGCACCCTTCTGACAAGAAAACCCCGTATTTAATTGGTGGGGATTAATCAATATTTCCTGACAGATAGCAAGATGTGAGATCAGGTATTTCTGTGGAGCAAAGAAAAAACCGTTAGCATGGTGAAGAGTGACCAGCAGCAAATGTAAATGTGAAGATTTTGATTAACGTACTACAGGCTTGTATTGCAAGATTATCAATGTTTAGGAGGCGCGTGCCCTCTTGTGGCATTTTTAGCGACTTACTCCTCAAATAAATCAAAACGGAAAGACCTCATGAATATTAATGACGCAATGTGACGCCTTCCTGATTGGCTGAACGGCTATGGCAAGCCATTTTGGCTTTTGTTCATTCTCAGGATATGAATTCTTGACATCAATTTTCACTAGTTAAAATGCTAATTCTTGATATCAGGAACTACATTTCCACTAGTAACAGTATGGCAAGCCGTTTTCACTTTTATTCATTCTCAGGATATGAATTTGTGATATCAACAATTACATTTTCACTAGTTAAAATGTTAATTCCTGATATCAGGAATTAATTTCCACTAGTAACAATGGCAATTTTTGATATCAAGAATTATATTTTGACTAGTAACAAAGTTCATTCTTGATATCAACAATTGTATTTTTACTAGTGAAATCTCACCATAGGCTGCCATTCAAATTCAATTGTTGATATCAAGAATTGATTTCTCACTAATTGAAATTCCAGTTTCACATATCAGGAATACAATTCTTACTAGTAAAAATGTTCATTTCTGATATCTGAAATGAATTCCTGATATCAAGATAATTTCTGATATCTAACAGCTTTCTTACTAGTAACAACCACATTCATGATATCAGAAATGAACATTTTTACTAGTAGCAATTCAATTGTTGATATCAAGAATAGACATTTGCACTAGTAACAATGTAATTCTTGATATCAGAAATTGTCATTGTTACTAGTAAGAATTGTATTCCTGATATCAACAATTGAATTTGAATGGCAGCCTATGGCGAGATTTCACTAGTAAAAATACAATTGTTGATATCAAGAATGATAGTTTTTACTAGTGGAAATTGAATTGTTGATATCACAAGTTCATTGCCTGGCAAGCCGTTTTGACTTTTATTCATTCACAGGATATGAACTAGTTAAAATGTTAATTGTTGATATCAGGAATACAATTCTTACTAGTAACAATGACAATTTGTGATATCAACAATTACATTGTTACTAGTACAAATGTCTATTCTTGATATCAACAATTGAATTGCTACTAGTAAAAATGTTCATTTCTGATATCATGAATGTGATTGTTACTAGTAAGAAAGCCGTTTTAGATATCAGAAATTATCTTGATATCAGGAATTCATTTCAGATATCAGAAATGAACATTTTTACTAGTAGAAATTCAGTTGTTGATATCAAGAATAGACATTTGCACTAGTAACACTGTAATTGTTGATATCAGAAATTTGCATTGTTACTAGTAAGAATTGTATTCCTGATATGTGAAACTGGAATTTCAACTAGTAAGAAATGAATTGTTGATATCAACAATTGAATTTGAATGGCAGCCTATGGCGAGATTTCACTAGTAAAAATACAATTGTTGATATCAACAATTATAGTTTTTACTAGTTGAAATTGAATTGTTGATATCAAAAATTGCCATTGTTACTAGTGGAAATCTAATTCCTGATATCAAGAATTAACATTTTAACTAGTGAAAGTTCATATCCTGAGAATGAATAAAAGTGAAAACGGCTTGCCATAGAACGGCAGATATTAAAATTAGGGCGCTGGCCATCTCAACTGTTTATAAGTGTGCATTACGTCACTGAAATGGGACTTCGGTTACTAAGCAACGCCGCCGAGCCTCGATTCATATGCATGAGCTCAGGCTTCAGCAAGACGGGCTGACGTCACAGCAGGAGGAGAGCCGGAGCGAGTTGGGACCCTTTTCTCCATCCTAGCGATGATGGCGTCCCAACACCCATGATCAAGCAGAAAAAGAAGAGAAAGAAAGGATCGCGATGTTTAATTTTCCCTCGGATTAAAGTCATTCTTTAGCTGATCATGTCTGGATCATTGACTTTGTACTGGCGGTTCGGGTAAGGTGCAGGTGCCTCCATCCATCCGTTCATCTATCCATCCATCCAGCGCAGTGGAGGGCACGGGCCGGGCCGATGGCTGCAGGGGGAGGCGGAGGAGGATGCGGGGAGTCGGTGGACCATTACCGGGCGGAGGTGGAGCGGCTGACCCGCGAGCTCGCGGAGGCGAACCGCGAGAAGGTCCGGGCGGCGGAGTGCGGGCTCGTGGTGCTGGAGGAGAACCAGACCCTCAAACAGCAGTACTCAGAGCTGGAGGCCGAGCAGGACACCCTCAGACAGGAGCTGGAGCAACTGCAGGAGGTACAGTTATAACAGAATTAAATAGAATTGGCCACAACTGAGAACAACACAGTAGAATAGAATATTGACCACACTTGTCATGTGATGCTATGGAATAAATACTGACCAAAAATCTGGATAAAAAAACCAATGTAATGTTTCCAAAAACATTCTAAAAACAAGGATAACCCAAAATACTAGAAAGTAGATATATAAAATAGCAGACATTGTGAATGTGTATATATATATTCACATATATATATATATATATATACAAACTTTTTGTTACATGCGATTAGTCGATTTGACAGCACTATTACATATATTATTGTATACTATTTTAACTACATGATATATATATATATTATCATATTAACATATATTAATATTATTACATATATAATATTTATTAACATAATATATATACATATATGTGTGTATTTCATATATATATGTGTAATTTATATACATACATATATTTACAAACTTTTATGTTACATGCGATTAATCGATCGATTTGATGGCACTAATATATATATATACATATTATATATATTATATAATATATATTAATATACATTATATATATGCATGTATATATTAGATATTTTTTATATACATACATATATTTACAAACTGCTATGTTACATGCGATTAATCAATTTGACAGCACTAATTGTAAATATAATAAATATTATTATATATATAATATATTTTAATATACATATAATATATGTATTAAAATATATTTTATATATATAATATTTATATAATATATATGTATATATATTAGTGCTGTCAAATTGATTAATCGTATATAACATAAAAGTTTGTAAATATATATGTATGTGTGAGTGTCAGTGTGTATATATACATATATTTACAAGCTTGTTACATGTGATTAATTGATTGACGATTGACAGCACTGATATATATGTATATATTAGTTATGTTAGTTATCACATATGTATATGTGTGTGTGTGGATTAAGTAGTAATGATGAGGTATCAAGACGATTTGTTTGCATCATTTACCTCTAATGATCTACTTGTCCCTTTTAAATTCTCATCAGCTATCAAAAAAGATTTGAGTAAGCAGGAGATTTCACATAATAGTTCCACAGCGGATGTAAACATGAGTTTCAGATTCGCTGATGACGAGTCGCACACTAAATTATGTTTCCGACGGATGCATAAGGGCATTAATCTTCATCCCATATTGCTTCCTCGTCTGTATTCTCACAGAGTTTATTAGTAGATGTGGCGCGCTCCTGCTGACTGCAGTGGACTGCGCTGAAGGTTAGCACAGGGTGACGGCTGCCAGCAAACACGCTCCTGGATAATAAGATTGAGACAGTTGAAGAGCACGTCTGCTTCAGGAGTCCTTCAATACGAAGTCATTGAGATCCCCCAAAAATACAAAACCAACAGAAAATGGAAGGAAAATGTCATGGATTCTTTACTGAAATATTGCATTCGTAGGTTTTTTGTGTAATATAGATGAAAAAAACGACTGAAAATGAATCACAGATGTTACTTTTGATTGCGGTTGAACAGATCAGTGTTTTGAGGACTGGGACGAAAGCCATCGATATTGTATGTGTCGTGGATACACGATCCCAAAAGTTGCTCAAGCGTATATCCATGATAATAAGCATAGGACACAACTACGAGGTAAAATAATGCATTTTTTATTAAGGAAACCGCATACAGTCCGAGTTGGTTTGAATGTACACATTCTATATAATACGAATATGGGTCCACACGTACTTCGTCCGCCATGTTCTTACTGTCATGTGACCTACCAGCATTTATAAATCCTCTCCTGTGGCCTCATGGGATAGTAAATAGTGTCCATCTACTGTTTTCCTACATATATTGAGACACACTACTCGGTTGGCGTACTGTTTTTCGTATGCCATATAGTAACGATATATTTCCATTTCCGGATTGAAAGAAAAAACGTAAATTAAATCAACATTTCTCCACCATTTTGGATGGATTGCAGCTTTATCTGCAAGCGTTCGTCTGCTTGAAATTGTATTTTTGATTGTCTATATTGATATAATTTCTTGTAATGTGCATTTGATTGGTCATTATATGTCTTTTCCAGTGCATGAAATAGTAATGGTAATCTGAGATATACCAGATGATGAAGGCATCTGCTAATATATTATTCATAAATGTCTATTTTTGACATTCAAGACTCCCTGGGATATCATGAAACTGGTAATGAGTTATAATATAATTATAAACAAAACTATATATATATATATATATATATATTAAAAGTTACATAAAGAAGTTACATAAAGTTTGGCTTTTTGATCTGCCAAAGCATGTTTCCCAGAGTCTTTGTTTGCGTTTCCTCGGCAAACCCCGGAGCTGAGAAGCTTCCAGGAGCCTAATGTGACCTTCCCAGGAATTCCCATTAAAATCAGCCGTTCATTACAATCACAAGTATTTCCCTTCATAGAGTGCAGCAGTTCTTTCAAAAGCAGTTTATAGTTGTTTACTTGAATTCCTCCGCCCGTATGAATCATTCAGAGTGAATCTCCCAATCACGTTTCCCACAGTCTTTCTTAATAAACAAGCGCTGACCGTTTTTTGGCTGATTCCAGTCACCTGCATTTGCAATATTGGCAGAATACATCAGTTTCTGTTGTGGCGTGCCAATCAAAACAGCAGTTGTTCCTTTAATATCACAAATACAAGCAAAACAGACTCGGATGTCGTTGACTCTTATTTTAGACGGTCTGGCGTCGTCTACAGTGTCTCTGATATATAACCAAGTGTTTTTTTTACTCCGACTGTGTTGTGAAGTCTTTGAGGGTTGAGTTTGTCTCAGAGCGATAACGCTTAAGGATATTTGAGGCTCTTATTCTAGGGGGAAAAACAGCAGTGGTTGCACATCTTCACATGAGAAGCATTAGAACGAGTCGTGATGATTCTTTAAATAGTTTGATTGCTGTAACGGCTTATTATTAAGGTAATTTTCACATTAACTGCAAAATTGTTTCTTATTTGCTGCTGATGAGATGTTTGGGCTGCGTTTGCTAATTGCTGATTGGTGGTAATATGCTTTAAGAACACACTGAAGGGGTTTTCCGGATCGTTTCTGACTGTGGTTAGTGCACGTGGGGTACGTCAGCGCTGGAGGGGAGATGAAAAATGCAGAAGTGCATTAGTTGGAGCTAAAAGCATCCGCTGCATCGTCGCTTTAACAAGTATGTGTATGTGCAGATTTTCCTCGTGGGGACGAGATTTCAGAATATGTACCCAAAATAACCACCTCATATTAGTGATTGCCAAAAGACGCTTTACAACAAAGACTTCTGCTTTATCTTTTGAAATAATCCAGTGACACATCTCTTTGGAGTTCATGCCGAGTTCCTGAAGTGCTCGGGCCGGGAGCTTGGAGACATGTCTGCTCATTGATATGAATTATGGATCGGACAGATTCGGGCTCTTAAAAGAGAGACATGTGAACGTCAGGCTGGATAATACGCTGAGAGAAACATTCGCTGCATAATTCACGTGATGAGGGGCTTCATTCAAACACTCCCTAGTTGAATCTCACACGGCCAGGTCAAGAATACATGTTAAATTAACTTGCACAGGGTTTTTTTTGTTTGTTTTGTTGTTGCATTGTGACTATTTTCATGACAATTAATCACGTTTATACCCTCCAAATGCATCCAGCCATTTTACACGAATGAATTATTAATAAGTTATTAATAATAAATAATTAATTGTATATATATTAAAATATTATGTTTATAGTGATTTATATTTTTTAAAATATTTGTTAAATATGCATGCACTTCTTGAAAAATAATTCATTCTTGAATAAGCATATAATAAATAAATAAATAAATATATCATGTATAATAAATAATACATTTAATAAATATAATGTATTAAATAGATATTTATATACATTTAAAAAATATTTTTAAAATTGATCTTGGTTTATAGTGGTTTATATTTTTTTTTAAATATTTCTTAAATATTGAAAAATAATTCTTCTTGAAAAAGCATGCAATATATATATATATATATATATATATATATATATATATATACACAGTAAATATTTAATAAATATAGACATATTAACATTAAATTTTTTTTATTTTTTTTATTATATATATATATATATATATATATATATATATATATTTTTTTTTTTTTTTTTTCACTGCTCATCTCTTTCATAACCTAGCATCAATCTATATTTATCAAGACAAACTTCCACGCACACTTTCTCACGAGACGAGGAAAAGAATTAATGATGATTATTTTGTATTAAGCAACAAAAAACACCACAAACACTTTACGTCTCTCACACTGTAACATGCGTCTATCAGACACACACTGTTTCAGGACCATCTGATCGGATTCCTGTTCAGGAATAACCTGACTTTGAGGTGGTTTTGAGCTCTGCTGCAGAGCGGGTCACATATAAAGGTTCACTGCGGCCCGCGGGCCTTTATATCGATCCATGTGTCTGTGTGGACCTCTCTCCAGAAAACCATAAGGCTCAGCTTACCGCTTCTCACATGAGCTGCTGCACAGGGCCAGCAGACATCTGGAAATCTGACTGAGACAGACAGACAGACAGACAGACAGATAGATAGATAGATAGATAGATAGATAGATAGATAGATAGATAGATAGATAGATAGATAGATAGATAGATAGATAGATAGATAGATAGATAGATAGATAGATGGCATCGTGCCTCACTAACAGATACAAGTGTACACTGCGCTGTGGGAGTGAGATCGGTCTGGGGTGTGTCTGCCTGAACACAAGAAGAAAGAGAGAGAGAGAGCGGGAGAGAGGGAGGGAGGGAGGGAGGGAGGGCGGGCTTGCACATGTGCGAGAGTCAGCTTTGTCTTTGTGAGGAAAGAGAATCTCCTGGGTGATTTCCACAGTCCATGTGTGTATTTTGTGTGTGTGTGAGGGTATTCCCTACATTATGGGGACAAAATGTCTTGTGGGGACATTTTTCTTGGTCCCCATAAGGAAACAAGCTTATAAATCATGCAGAATTATCCTTTTTGAAAATGTAAAATAGCAGAATATTTTGTGTGAGGGTTAAGTTTAGGGATAGGGGTAGTGTAGGGGGACAGAATGTACAGTTTGTACAGTATAAAAACCATTACGCCTATGGAAAGTCCCCATAAAACATGAAAACACAATGTGTGTGTGTGTGTGTGTCCGGAAACATCATCATCATCACACAAAGACTAGAGGGAGTATGATGACATCATACCTGTGAAAACAACTACGATTTAAATTAGATTGAAATATAATTAATATCGAAACTATATACATGTATTTATATTTGTATTTATATAAATATTATAAACAAGTATAATTCATCATACTTCACACTAATTTAGTGATAAATAACTGTAGTGATGTCATATATAAAAATAAAAATGACTAAAATTATTTATAACATGCATTTCTTATGTGTTCTGAACTGTTTTAAGCTGTTTGCATGCAATATTTTAGTATTATTTATATAGTATTTATTTGAATAATTTTGTTATATGCTTCTGCCATTTTTATTCATTTCAAGCATTTCTATTTAGCATCAATTTATTATTATTATTTCAGTTTTAGTGTTTAAAAAAAAACTGGTATTGCGTGTCTTCATTTTCAGTTGCCTTTATATCAAACATTTAAACATTGCGTGCATTTGAGAGTTTATTAAAGAAACCCAATTAAAAGAGCTCAGATTGTGCTTCCAGTGCTTCAATCTATTGCACATAGAAATATTATGCACTAATTGTTGTTGGCAGATAGTTGTCTCCCACACATTAAAGCAATACAATGTATTGCGCTCTAATATTGACCAATATTGCCACTGCTGACTCATTCTCACGCAGCGTCATCGATTAATAACCAATAATAATAGAGGGAGAAGGAGAAGGATCCCGTTACATCAGAATACATTAAGTTCTCAGTTTTTATCAGGAGAAAGAATATGATCTTCTGTTTCATTGGTCATGTTGGGTGTAATAGCTGTGAGTTCATGTTGGCTAATACATTAACTTGTCAGAGCTTATTAGAAAGTCTTTTTTATGATTGCATTATAGTTTTGAGCTAATTAACTAGACTAACTCTAACCTTCCTCCATGTCCTGGACTCATCATTACACTAAATTTTCTAATAATACAATATTTACATGTGTGTAAAGATTGTTTTCATCGAGCCACTGAAACCCTGGAAAGAATCCTGGAATGTTTTCCTCAAAAACCTTCATTTCTTTTACACATCTTAGATGACACGGGCGTGAGTAAATTATTAAGCGACCTAATCCTTTAACGAACACCACTAACTTCAAGAGTTTGAGCACAATTCCGATCTCGCCCTAGTGTAACAAACACTGGCCAGCACAGCAGGACTGACTGACCGTGAGAGAGAGTCTGATTGAATTTCCAGCTTAATGGAAAACTCCAGTGGCATCTGTTTGAAGGGGTCCATCAGTCTCCATCCATGCAGGGAAAACACACTTCGCTCTGAGCGCACTAGACTCATTACGGCGAGCGACCGCGGCACTCTCGCTCTTATGAAGGAGGAAACGCAGTCCATTAAGTTAGGAAAATGTCATTTCTGCGTTTTTTTTTATGTTTTAAAAACATATTTGAACGTTAAGGAAACGTTCCATTTTATCATTCTTCAAACATGTTCTCTGAACATTCCGAAAAACAAGTAGTAACATTTCAAAATGTTTCAGAAAAAACATTTCAGAAAAGAAAAAAAAAAACGCCCCATGATGTATAAATAACGTTAATTAAAGACCAGATACCTTTGTATTAACATTAGAACAGGGCTGAGTGGGTTACTTTTAAAATGTATTTCACTACAGATTACAAAATACATGCTTTAAAAAGTCATTTGTAACGTATTTCGTTACATTACTCAAGTTTAGTAACTTCATCTAAATACTTTAGAATACTTTGGAATACTAATAAGTGTGAAACAAACACAAAAAGGGTAATTGCAAGTATTTATCTCACAATTCTGACTTTTTCCCTCAGAATTACGCGATATAAAGTTGAAATTGTGAGTTATAAAGTCAGAATTATGAGATAAAACTCACAATATTGAGAAAAGTCAGAATTATGAGACATAAACTGACAATATTGAGAAAAGTCAGAATTATGAGATATAAACTCGCAAAATTGAGAAAAGTCAGAATTATGAGATATAAACTCGCAATATTGAGAAAAGTCAGAATTATGAATATAGACTGAAAATATTGAGAAAAGTCAGAATTATGAGATATAAACTCACATACTGAATTCACAATTGCAAGAAAAAAAAGTCAGTATTGCAAGTTTATATCTCCCAATTCTGACTTTATAACTTGCAATTGTGAGTTTAAATCTCGCAATTCTGAGAAAAAGAAGTCAGAATTGTGAAATGCAAACTCACAATTGTGAGGGGAAAAAAAATTGTGAGAAAAAGTTGCAGTGACGAGTGAATTATAAAATGACTCACAAACAACCATCACAAAACATGAAAACAGTGGAAAACATGAAACTGAACTCCGCTTTTTCAGACGGTCAGAGTCAGAGAATCACCAATCGCTGTTTAAATGACATTAAAACTCAAAGTAATCACTTTGGTAATCTAAAACACTTTTCAGATGTAACTGTAATCTGATTACCACCCATTTAAAATGTAACTGTAATGAAATACACTTAGTCAAATTTTAACTAAGTTACTTGTATATACTCCCCAACCCTGAACATTACTAGAAGAACGTTTGATCATAACTTTGAGAGAACCTTGCCACAACCTGCCCTGTTAGCAAATACTGCAGTCATTCAGCCTCTTCTCATGCATGCAATTAAACGTTTATCAGTTCTGTCCCATAATGCACTCCTCCATAAGTCTGTTATTTCTTCTCTCATTCCTAATACCTGGAGCGCTGAGCTCCTATACACCACCCAATTGATTTTTCACGCTCTGAGTTTCTGCTTCTCTTGGCTGAGCGCTGCATCGATTTTCTCAGTGTCTTATGCGAGATCACCATTGTCATCTATTCCACTCACTTCTTCCAGATTATAGCCAATATTGCCTGAACTTCACCTCACATTACGAGGTCACCGAATCTGTGTCTCCTGCAGTTTACAGCCTATATAGGATAGGATCTTTGTCCTAATTGTCTGTTTTTCAGATGTTAAACCCAGGGTTATTATCTTCAATCAAACTAATACTCAAAATGAAATAATAATATTAGAAACTGAAATGAGGTGAAGTGTTTTTACCATGGATGCATGTAAACCTATTGTAGGAGACTCCGAAACAAAATAATAGCATAATAGGGGCATTTTAATTGTTCTTCTCTCTCTTCCCCAGGCCTTCAGCCAGGCGTACACTACCCAGAGGAAGGTGGCTGAAGATGGGGAGACCAACGAGGAGACGTTGCTGCAGGAGTCGGCTACTAAAGAAGCATACTACATGGGCCGCCTGCTGGAGCAGCAAGCCGAGCTGAAGAGCAGCAGATCGCAGGCGTCCTGCACGCAGGCCGAGAACGAGAGACTGGGCTCCATCCTACAGGAACTGAGAGAGGTGAGAAACGTACTGAGACTTGGCTTTCGAATAAAAAGCATTAATCAGATGTGTGCTCGCGATTTTGACTGATCTGGACTCTCTTTCTCTGTTTCCCTCTCTTTGTGTGTCTCAGAGTAATGAGATGTTAGAGCTGCAGAGGAGCAGGATGAGAGAGGAGATCCGAGAGTATAAATTCAGAGAGGCCAGATTACTGCAAGACTACACCGAACTTGAGGAGGAGAACATCTCGCTGCAGAAACTGGTTTCCACGCTTAAGCAGAACCAGGTAAATACGCACACAATTTCGTCCTGTACACTGACATGTTTCTGGTACCCAATCTATGAAAAATATCAAATAAAAAAACTGTCTTTGTACTGGACCTTATGTTCTCAGAAAGAAAAACCAATAACGAAAGTTGATAATGGTGTCACCAAACACATTGTTTTCAAAACAATAATACAAAACTAGACGGCTTCCTTTATATGCAACAATGCAACATACATTCAGTCTCATTGTTGCTATTTTTGCCATCCATCGGAAATTCATTTTTGTAATATTATATTTCGTCACATTTTATTTTAATTTTCAATATATTATATTATTTCAAATTATATTATGCCACAGCAGCACATGATGGCATAAATACACTGAATTATATTACTTTAGATGTTAAAGGGGACCTATAAGGGGCCATTCACATATCGCGCCTGAAAACGCGCGTGTGTGTCCATTTAAATGCAAATGAGCTGCTGCTCCCCACACCCTTTCCAGAAAAGTACAGAGCTTTAACAGCTCAACAACAACAAAGCTGGAGAATCTCACGCAGCCAAAATGAGGAAAGTGTTCATCCTTACATTGTTCAAACCGGAGTCGACACTGATGGAGAGACTCAGGAAGAAGTTACAACTTTTAGACGTTTCTGAACGGTTAGTGGATAAATTGATGTAGTTGCTGTGGAGTTGATCAACTCATCACTAGCATGTTTTGTGCAAATCCAGTGTTGAATCGACCCTCGTTTGTGAAGCAGTCCAGCGTAAAATGACGAATCAACAACACTCTACTACAACAACTCTTCCTCTTCTCTAAAGCAGCCCAACATGTTCCAGGGGTTTATGTAAATTTTAGGGTTTGTGATATCACCAACCCTGGAAGAAACTCGTAGTCCCTACCAGCCATTTGCTGTAGTCCTTAAAAAGTGATTTCTGTGAAAGAAAATGTCTGCCTTTGCATTGAACTCTGAGTGTTGTAACTTTACAGATGTTTCTGCTCAAACAGCAACATTACACACTAACTAAAGTTAAAAAATGAAATCATAATCAAGGACCCCTTTAAAAAATATTCTCAAAACTAGGAGTACATCCAAGACCTTTATGCATCCTGACAGATTATGTAGAAACAGCCTTAGATATTTCCAGAATCAAAGCAAATGATTCTTCTTCATTCTTTCAGGTGGAGTATGAAGGCCTGAAGCATGAAATCAAAGTTCTGGAGGAGGAGACAGCCCTGCTTAACAGCCAATTAGAAGATGCGCTGCGCCTGAAGGACATCTCCGAGAGCCAATTGGAGGAGGCTTTGGATGCTCTGAAAAGTGAGCGAGAACAGAAGAACACTCTGCGTAAGGAGTTAGCACAACATCTGACCGTGTGTGACGGGGCTTTCAGCTCAGGCTGTGCCCATCTAATTGCCTTGAGCTCAGCACCACCTAGTGGCAGTGCAACTCCGACCGCCGCTACATCGCCCAGCAGTGAGGATGGTGGCAAGTGCAACGGGCATCTGCTCCAGGGCGCGGCGGGTTCGGTGCTGAACCGACTGAACGGAGATTTCAGGTCTTCGGGTTTGAGGAAGAGTGAAATTTTGACCCCTGACCTCTTCAGTGAGCTCAATGGCCCTGAGATCCTGAAACTCAGACAGCAAATTCAGCAGGTCAGTGTGAAGGGGCGGGGCATGTGTCGACCACGCCCATATACTGAATATATAAACATAAATAAACATTTCAATTAGCAAAGCCAATTTATCTCTTTAATGTTTTTTTTTTATATAAATGTCTGATTAGATGTTTTTAAACTCATATTTCATGCTCATGTTCCTAAATAGTGAGAAACAACTGCTGCATTGGTTTAGGCGTTGTTCTGTTTACAACTGGATGCTGCAGTGTCGTGGGATGAAATATGAGACCACCATACGCACTAATGTGCCATGCTACTGGCTTATTTATATCCTTCCCATCACAAGAGATCACTGTTCCTAAAGTGCAAGTTCCTTTGAGTCATATCCATAAGAACTTTGCATTCATGTTAAACATTGATTATGCGTTAACTGTATATTTAAATTCAATACTACAAATGGTCATAGGGAACAGTTTATGGTGTAAATATCATTATTCCAATAGATAATAGCATCTCCATTGTTTCTCCTAGATTGCAATGAGATTAAATGGAGGGCAGATTGAGGCTTTGCTGCTTTTTAAATTTTTTTTTTTACAAGTATCCCAGTAACTTGCCTCCTTTTAAGTTTCAGAAGAGCTCTCAATATGTGCTCAGATGTGTCCGGGTAATTCTCAATCAAAAGCAAATTGGTGCATTCAAGTCCTGCTGGGAAGTTTGTATTTACGAGTTGAGAAGTTGTAATTAGGGGTGTTCAAATCATTTTAGTCAGAGCAAAATGGTGAAAAAAAAAAAACTCTACAAAATGATGAATAAATAATGTTTTTCTTCATAAATTCTTCAATTTATGAAGGTGCTGCCAACTGAATTGAATATATTATATTGTAATTGTACAATACAATCATATTTTGTACATGCAACTTGGCTAGTTTTACATTTCAACAGATTTACCATCAACTACACAAGCTGCATCCGCCATGTTTTTTTCACTGTCGCACCCCCAAACTCGGAAAATCACAACTCGAATCTTTCTGACATGACTTGAATGCACCATATTGCTGAATGCATAGGAGACTTAAGAATATCTCAATTAAATCCCTTGAGAAAGATCTGTCTCTGAGCAAATAAAAGGTTGATTTAAAATAAGAATTTTCAACATGGCTTTATCCATTGTTCAGATTTCTGTTCTGAAAATGTATGCAATTTAGTGCATAGGTAATTCCTCATTTGCATATTTAACCATAACATTTCAGGAAACTTGTAATACAAAATAATTGCCTTAATGAACTGTGATTAATCAACTGGGGAAAATATGTTGATATCTATTAGTTACATTTTTTACTTATTCGCCTATAGTGTCTTGCCTTAAAGGGATAGTGCACCCATTACTTACTCTCAAATCTATATGAGTTTCTATCTTCTGTTGAACAAAAAATAAGATATTTTAAAGAATCAGACAGTTGATGGCACATTAAAAAAAAAATACTATGGAAGTCAGCTGTCTGGTTAGCAACATTCTTTAAAATTTCTTCTTAAAGAAGAATGGAACTCATACAGGTTTGGAACAACATGAGGGTGAGTAAATGATGAAAAAAATTTCATTTTAGGGCGAGCTGTCCCTTTAATAAGCAATATGAGCTGGTGGTGATTTGAATCAGATGTATTAGAGAAGGGAGACATCCAAAATGTGTAGTGGTGGGGGGATATCTTTGATTAGCACTGATTTAAACCAGCATCGGGACTAACCCGTATAAGCCAGCAGGTAAATTCATTAGTTGGCTTGTTTATGTGCCGCAGGTGGAACGGGAAAAAGCATCTTTGCTCAGCAGCTTGCAAGAATCACAGGCTTTGCTCCGTCACACGCAGGGGGCGCTGACGGAGCAGCATGAGAGGGCCAGTCGCTTGGGCGAGCGGTTCCGAAAACTCCGCCGCCAGCGCAGCAGCAAGGACAACAAGGAGGAAGAGGATGACGAAGAAGAGACAACATGCGTCACTGGTGGCCAGGAGGGGCCGAGTCTGGAGTTGCTACAGTGTAAGTACAGGGTGGCCGTGACGGAGGTGGTCGGACTGAAGGCGGAGCTCAAGGAGGTGAAGGATAGATATAATGAGTGCGTGGAAGCAAGAGCGCGGGCGGATGAGCAGGGCAAAGTTCAACTGCAGGTGCTAGAGATGCAAGTGGCAAAGCTGGAGCGCACCTGCAGGGAAAGCCGGGAGAAGGCGGTGAATCTGGAACGCGAGCTGCAGGCAGCCAATAACACGGCCTTAGAGACGCATGGAATTCTGGGAACCGCCCAAGATGAGCTGGCGACATTCAGCGAGGAGTTAGCGCAACTTTACCACCACGTCTGCCTGTGCAACAATGAGACACCGAACCGCGTTACGCTGGACTACTACCGGCAGGGCAGGACCCCAACGCGCATTTCAACTGCTGGCCTCAAAGGGCAAGATGACCACCGGGTGCTTTTGACCCCACGGCTTGCACGCCGCTTGGCGGCGATTAATGCCGCAACATCAGCAGAGTCGCGTAGCCCGTCTGACTCGCCATCCAAAGAACCTCTCACTGCTGAACAGAGCCCGGTCCGGACGCCACTGGGTTCGCCCATCGTTAGTGCCTCTTCCTCGTCATCATCGTCATCCCCAGCGCCCGAGTCGGCCACGGGTTCTGAACTCCGCCGAGAACCCACCAACATCCATCACCTCAATGCCATCATCCGCGACCAGATCAAGCACTTGCAGAAGGCGGTGGACCGCTCGCTCCAGCTGTCCCGCCAGAGAGCGGCCGCCAGCGAGCTTGCCCCGCTGATGGACAAGGACAAAGAGGTCTGCATGGAAGAGATTCTTAAGCTCAAATCCCTTCTGAGCACAAAGAGGGAGCAGATTGCAACCTTGCGCCTTGTGTTGAAAGCCAACAAGCAGGTAGGCTAATCAGCTCTATTTATTACCCTGCATCCTATTGATTGCCATGAGGCCTGGGAGTATTGAACCATGGGAGTCCTTACATCGACTGAGATTTTCAGACTTCTCATTAACTTTACTCTGTAGCTTTTACGTTTCTTGGTAAAACTGCTACATTTCCGCATGGGTCGCTGTCTTTCATCTACAATAGTCTTGCATACCAAGATTTGTAATTATTGGCATAAAATCTGGACCATATAGCAAAATATTCCAGCCAACCTATTCTGACGGTTCGTTAATGTTGCTGTGTAGCGTCAACGCTTCTTCGTTTCGCAATGGGTCGTTATCTTTCGCCTACAGTAGTCTTGTGTATCAAGATGTTTAACTATCAGAATTAAGTTGGGACCACATTGCAATTTATTCCAGCTTCACATTAACATTGCTCTGTAGTTTCTACACTTCTTTCGCCTAGTCTTGTGTACCAAGATTTTTAACTATTGACGATCTAGTCCACTCTGCAACTTACTGCATTAAGAAATATCTTGGGCTTATATAACGAACGAAAACCCCAAATGTTCTAAAAGGACCCACAAATGAACCGATCACACATGAAGCAAGTCACACTATTCCTTAGGCTCCGCACCTTCCTTGCCCTACTGCTCCCCCCTTTTGGCCAGTCCCAATCTCGCCCCCTTTCCAGCCACTTCCAGCACTATATGTCTTATGCCTAAGTCAGTATTAGCGTGGTCTTGGGCTGATGTAACAATTGAAAAGCCCAAATGATCCAAAAGGAGCCACAAATGAACCAAACACAAATGAAGTGAGTCGCACTATTGCCCAGACTCCATCCCTTCCTCAATCCTTCCTTTTGGCCAGTCCCCACTCCATGTGGAGCTTGTCCCAATATCGTCCCCTTCCCAACCACTTCCAGCACTAAATGTCTTGCTACCTGCCTAAGTCTAAGTCAGTATTAGCGTGGTCTTGGGCTGATATAACAATCGAAAACCCCAAATGATCCAAAAGGAGCCACAGATGAACCAAACACAAATGAAGTGAGTCATACTATTCCCCAGACTCCACTCCTTCCTCACCCTACTGCTCCCCCCTTTTGTCCAGTCACTGCTCCATGTGTAGCTCATCCCAATCTCGCCCCCTTCCCAGCCACTCCACTCCTTCCTCACCCTACTGCTCCCCCCTTTTGGCCAGTCCCCACTCCATGTAGAGCTTGTCCCAATCTCGCCCCCTTCCCACCCACTTCCAGCACTAAATGTCTTGCTACCTGCCTAAGTCTAAGTCAGTATTAGCGTGGTCTTGGGCTGATGTAACAATTGAAAAGCCCAAATGATCCAAAAGGAGCCACAAATTAACCAAACACAAATGAAGTGAGTCGCACATGGAGTTCCCCAGACTCCACTCCTTCCTCACCCTACTGCTCCCTCCTTTTGGCCAGTCCCCACTCCATGTGGAGCTTGTCCCAATCTTGCCCCCTTCCCTTCCCCGTCTTGCTACATGCCTAAGTCTAAGGTCTAAACGTGGTCTTGGGCTGATATAATGAGAGAAAACCCCAAATGACCCACAAATGATCCGAACTCAACCACCTCACCTTTTATGGTTTGATTCATTCCCACTTAAACAGGTACCTCAAACCAAACTGAATAACTATCAAATATTTGATGCTGCTAAACATTGGCAAATCTACCATTTGGTTCTTTCTCAAAAGCTCCAGTACCTTGTAAATGTGATGTTTCAGGTGGAATGGTGCACCCTGACTGAGCTGTTTGATTAATCGCTAGTCACATGAAATGTTGATGAAAAGGGACTGTTCTATCCGACACATCATTTCTTTCCCCTTGTTGGCCACTGTGTGATATAAAGCATGTTGTATGACCCTTCCAGGCCAGAGATGATTAATGGACATTACGATTTATAGATCCCACACCAGAGAGAAAGTGCTGTGCTATATGGGCCAGCAAAGTAATTACTACCTCAGTTATTATGTGCAAAACAGTTCTTAGTGACTGCAGTGACGACCATTCTCATGAATGAACAGTTCATGTTAAATGACTGTCAGTAGAGCTAGATTATGAATTCAAGAAAATATGTACTCATTATTCTTAAAGTGGGATTTCTAAATCAAAGAAATTACTTGGTAAATATATTACATTTATCAAAATGGACATGTTTTTATATCTGGGATTTTCAAGTAAGGAAAATCAAATTAGAAAACACCTTCATTGGTCGTGAAGAATCAGTGCTTTCTTATGTGGTTTGTATTATATCAGTAGTAGTACCAGATTTTTAGACCCAATGTTGGATGTAATGCACACTGGTGTTTCACAGACGGCTGAGGGGGCCCTGGCCAACCTGAAGAGTAAATACGAGAACGAGAAGACCATGGTGACGGAGACCATGATGAAGCTGAGGAACGAGCTGAAGGCGCTGAAAGAGGATGCCGCCACCTTCTCTTCCCTAAGAGCCATGTTCGCCACACGGTGAGAAAATGCACAGTCACAGTATAATCAAGCTGACTATAATGAAGCCATTTAAAAGTGAGCAGAAATCTTTTTTTTAACATATAACTATTAAATAATATATCATTTTTTGCAGTCAGAGCATCTCAGTTAAGATGAGAACATTAAACAGCATTTGAACAATAAGATTTGCACTAAATACAGCCTATAAAAATAGAAAACGCAATGATAAACAGCAGAAGCTAAATAACATACTATTATTTCAGGAACTCAACTGACTCATTTGTTTAACTGCAAACAGTTCTTTTAAAGGGGCCCTATTATGCCCCTTTTTGTAAGATAATATAAGTCTCTGGTGTCTCCAGAATGTGTGAAGTTTCAACTCAAAATACCCACATTTTTGAGTAAAATGAAAAACATGCTGTGCATGTATCTTTAAATCGTGGATATTTTCAGCTGAAAGTTTACAGACACATTCTGGGAATACCAAAGAGTTATCTTGTAAAAGAGGTAGGTCCCCTTTAAATGAACCATCAGAACAAACTGATTTCTAATTTCTCTCTGATCAGGTGCGACGAGTATGTGTCTCAGCTGGACGAGATGCAGAGACAACTCGCGGCGGCGGAGGACGAGAAAAAGACGTTAAACTCTCTTCTCCGCATGGCCATTCAGCAAAAACTCGCCCTCACGCAGAAACTGGAAGACCTGGAGTTCGACCAAGAGCAGACGCACCGGACCCGAGTGGGAAAACCATCCCGGCTGAGGAGCGGCACGCCCAAAGTAAGTCGAACGCCAGTCCCGCCCCTCCCCGACACCCCTTTGACAATTACCGAGGTCCTTACGGCAGCAGCCGCCATCACCTCGCCCACCACACCCACCTTTACGCCCACCCAGCCATCCGCCCCAAACAGCCCGCCCTCGCTGGAGGCTCCGTCGTCACCCGCATCGTCCTCCTGGACACCGTCAACCACGCCGTACAGCCACTGGACCATGGGCGTCCGGGCGTACGTCGTCGAGCCGCACACTTACACCCACCTGCCTACTCATACCTCCATCCTGGCCCGACGCTATGCAAGCGAGTCGCACTACTCCCCAGGCTCCGCCCCTTCCTCGCCCTATCGCTCCCCCCTTTTGGCCAGTCGCCGTTCCATGTGGAGCTCGTCCCAATCTCGCCCCCTTCCCAGCCACTTTCAGCGCTCCACGTCTCGCTACACGCCCCCCTCGTCCACCTACACCCCTTTGTATCCCAGAAACTACAGTTCCCAGCATCCTCGCTACTGACGGGTGCCGCAGAGAGGAGGACACACTGGTTTCTGTTTTGAATGTTTCGGTTTTCGTTTTTTCTTTTTACCTCAGGGATTTAATGGAGCACAAGTGGCCCGGCCTTCTTCAAAAGAGACTGTTGATCAGTTCTCAGGACGCTGTGTTCTGTCCCAATCTGAGTGCACGTGGACTGTTCAAGTACATGTCCGAGAGACTTTAAATCAGATTCAACAGGACATTACATTGACAGAATCGGCTTTTGTTTGGGGTTGTTGGCGTGTATCAGGGTGAATGTGTAATTGTTACGTGATAGATGGTTTTTGAACACGTGTCTGTTATTATTTGTTCGTGCAGAGAGTCAATTGAGCAACAAGATTTTATATGAAATGCAGTTTCGGTTTAGGTTGTGTATAATCTGAGAAAGCTGGCTATGTTCGGAATGGAACACTTGTGTACTGCATACTGCATCTAGTGCATTATATAATAGGGGTGTGACGAGATCTCGCGAGATATTAATTAGGATATTAGGATAAAATATGCCAACGCTACATTTACATTAAACCTCCACTGTCGTTTTGCTTTTTATAGAAATAAAAACCATTTCATTGAGTTGGATAACAGTCGCTCCAATCCCATCCAGCTCATCCAACACAAGAAGTAAAGTCATACGTAGTGAAGCAGGAATAAGAGTTTACGAGATGAGCAAGTGGTGAGATGACTGACAAGACCGTGGCGGAGGATTTGTTCCACAACATAACCTAAAACCACCTGACAAATGTCTTATCTTATACAATGGGCACTCACCACCGCTGCTCCCTATTCACAGAGTACTAATTTTACACAGAGTATTATTATTTTTTATTTACACTGTTTTTATTTATATGATCAATTTGTGGAAAGGAGTTCAGTTAGGAGCTCAAAAGTTGTAGGAGCTCATAAATCATGTACTGTAAGATCTGAAGAGACTCACGTCACGTGAAAACATACCGTTGAGTATTGTTGTCTTTTACTGCATATGATAATTCATACTTAGAAAGTAGAACTGAAATGACATTGATTACAAGTTAAAACGTTTCAAATGCACCTGCAGATTATTTTTCTAGCCGTGTATTCCGGCATTGAGGACTTCTTATAAATACTGTATAAAAATCTTGTCGCGTCTCATACTCGTGTCTCGTCACACTCCTAGTATATAATGTACACTACCTACTGTTTTTTAAAATTAGTATGCTGTGCATTTCAGTTAAACTGCTACGACATTATCAGTTATTCTCACTAAGTTGCTTTTATTTCAGCAAATGCCATTTGGTTATTATCTTAAAATTTATCCAATAAGATTCATTTGCATTTTTAATCCCATTTTGGTATTTTATTTTACTTCAATCTCATTATTTTACTTTCAAATTCTGGCTATATTCCGAATGGAGTACTGTACTTGCTGCATACTGCGCAGTATTTATACTATATACAACCATTTTAATTATTTCCTGTTGCATTCTGTTTGATTTAATAGTTTTGCAAAATAATAAAGCAATGGAAGATATTTAAAATGGTTGTTACATTTAAAAAAAAAAGGTATATTGCAGTGTTGTTATATGACCTCAGTAGGTTGCGTTTGTCAAAAGTGTTGACTTCGATATATCAAGTTGGTACTGAATTGTTAAAAATGTGACACTTTGAGCGCTGTTGAGTGGAGTCGTAAACGCTTCTGGTGTTTTCTATATATTTTTTTTTATTATTTTCTACCTTTTTAATTCACGTTTGTGTAAAAATGCTTAAAAGTCACGGTTCATATCAGTTAATCTGACTTTTGAAGGTCAAGTCGGGTGCAGTGCATTATGGGATATACCTCACTGTACACTGGTTGTAGGAGCTCATCTGTGCACAGTATGCATACTGCAGCATGCTATTCCAAACATAGCCATAGTTGATGTTGCCGCAGTGCCATCCAGTGGATAAACGGTATAAAAGTGGCCAAGCCCATGTAATGGTGAATGTGCAAAAATTGTTGAGTCACGTTTATAAAAATACAAGACACCATTTTAATTTACAGTCCACATCAGCCTGGGTCAGATGTGAAGTTGTTTCAGATAAAGAACTATCATTATCTGAACTATTAATGTTGTGAGTGCTTAAAGGAACGCGATAGTGACACTGCATTGAATGTATGTTAATGATGAAGTGATGCAAATGTCCAGATGACTAAATTCTCAGGGAATATCATTCATTGTCAGCTGTCTAAAGGTGGCCATTAACATTGTACAGTTTATTTACAGCAGTTGCATTGATGTTTTTATACTCACTGCCTGTTGTTTTTTTCCCTTACAAATTCACATTTTGGCAAAACACCATTCTCCAGAATTTAGAGCCAAATTACATGCTGCCAAATAGAGCAGGAAGTGTCAAAAAAGCACTTAGAGAGGGACATGCATGGGCCGAAACATCTGTTAAACATATTTTCTGTTCAAATATTGCTGTATTTAATGAGTTGCCTGTGTCCACCATTACACATCAATGCATCTAGTCACTTGACGGGCCGCGCACCGGCCTTCTAGAGCCAAAATCAGACCCAAACAAACCTACAAAACATCACACAGCGCTCGAAGCATTTGACAGGTATCGAAACCTCAACCTGACCCTGCCATGATTTCCCTGCATGCCAATTTAACTGCTTGTTTCTGCTATATACATTTTCAATTTTTTCTTTTTAAATAAGTCATTCTACAATTGCTGCAATTATTTCTATATAATGTTTTAAAAATGAAATTCCAGTTTCTAGTATTATATATAGTGGTCAAATCAATTAATAACGATATATAATATATAATACATATATAATACATACAAACTTTTATGTTAGATGCGATTAATCGATTTGACAGCAAATCGACTAATCGCATCTAACATGAAGTTTTGTAAATATATATAGTGTGTGTGTGTGTGTGTGTGTGTGTGTGTATATATATATGTGTTATATATCAATCGCTATTGATACACCCATATATATTTAGACAAACTTTTATGTTGGATTCGATTAATCGTGGTTAATCACTTTGACATCACTATTGTATTAGTAATAACATAATATATATATTTAATAGATCTAATAGTAATATTACATATATATATATATATATATATATATTTACATATATTACTATTAGTGCTGTTAAATCGATTATTCACGATTAACACAACACATTTGTAAATATATAATATATACGTGTGTGTGTGTATATATATATATATATATACATATAGACAAACTTTGCGATTAATTAACTTTGCGATAGATGCGATTAATTACGATTAATTGATTTGACACCACTATTGCTATATATATATATATACACACATATATAAGACATCTAATAGAAACAGTGTTATGACCTGATATGAAAAGAGAAACATTTACTTTTTTAAACATTTCTCAGCAGATTTAACATATAAATCACGAGTTTGGGGATAAAAAAAAAAATATTTTTTTTTAATGGAAATGTCACAGTGATTATAGAATGATCCAGTTCAGTTTTTAATGCATTAACGCTCACACGGGCCTCAGTATTGCATGAAATTAAGTGTAAATTTGAGTTTCGCTCTCTGTTTGTGATTTCTATATCTTTAAAAAGTCTCAGAGAGTATCTTTTTGTCTATCCTTGCTTAATTTAATGTGCGGTTTTATGCTGATTTTCCTGCATTTAAGAAGTCTGATAATGGGGTGAAACTGATTGGCATTTGTTTTGGCTTTATGTAATAATCTGTGATCAGATGAAGCAGTTTAGGAGCGTGGCTTTCAAATCAGGACAGAAACCTTGTGAGACCTCCTCTCTGTCGCACCCGCGCACCTGAGGCCCGAATCGCACATGATCATGACATCACGCTGCACATCTCCAAAATCTAAATGTTCCGCCATCTTATTCTGACTGAAACCTGTCAAATGCTTCCCGCATCGCTTTCTCTTTGGTTTTCTCTCATTCATGACGTCCATCTGCGACCATCTGCACTACTGGAGTCGTAGATGAATGTGTTTTCTACTGTAAACTAACAGCCACTTTGTGCAAATGCAACACTTTTTGAGAGCAGACTGTTATTCATGTCACTGAATGTCCCTGTCTGCCGTCATATGCATGTGTATACGGCAAAACACTGTATATGTCTGTTGTTACCTGGACTGTAATGTTGTATATTCTTCGTATATACTGTAAATAACAGGTATAAATACACTGATCGAGTCTGCGTCCTCATTACATTTGGGACTGTTTTTATAAATGTTAACAAGCAGCATTATATTTCGATATTGGAAAATGCACCTAAAAAAACTAGCTTCTAGCTGGTTCATGCTGGTCCAAGCTGGTTTAGCTGGATAAGGAAGGGATCTGGCGAGGCTGGTACACCATCTTGGACCAGCAATAAACCAGATTATTTGGAAACCTGTTTGATAATCATGGTGCTAAATCTAATATGTTGCAATAGAGAGGTAAGTAAAGGCTTTGTCCCAGTTTGCATATTTGTTTTGGCTAGAACAATATTTCAATAATAATAAAAAATGACTTATATAATTATATATATATATATATATACACAGAGAAAAAAATGTAATATTGTGAAATATATATATTATGAAAAGTTAAAAAGAGCAGCATTTATTTAAAATAGATATCATTTCTAACAATATAAATCTTTACTAACCCTTTTTTTACTATCAATTTAACACTGAATAAAAGTTTAATTTCTTTAAAAAAAAGTTTTACTACTATAATACTAATCCCAAACTTTTGAACGGTAGTGTATATTGTTACACAAAATTTCTATTTTAAATAAATGCTAAATATATATATATATATATATATATTCATCAATGAATCCAGAAAAAATTGC
>CM074287.1:21461245-21531245 GCA_037194245.1 Opsariichthys bidens
TTCTTTACACTGAAGATAGTTCTTAATGACTTTCGCTGTATGTTTGGGGTCGTTGTCATGCTGCAGAATAAATTTGGGGCCAATCAGATGCCTCCCTGATGGTATTGCATGATGGATAAGTATCTGCCTGTACTTCTCAGCATTGAGGATACCATTAATTCTGACCAAATCCCCAACTCCATTTGCAGAAATGCAGCCCCAAACTTGCAAGGAACCTCCACCATGCTTCACTGTTGCCTGCAGACACTCATTCGTGTACCGCTCTCCAGCCCTTCGGCGAACAAACTGCCTTCTGCTACAGCCAAATATTTCAAATTTTGACTCATCAGTCCAGAGCACCTGCTGCCATTTTTCTGCACCCCAGTTCCTGTGTTTTCGTGCATAGTTGAGTCGCTTGGCCTTGTTTCCACGTCGGAGGTATGGCTTTTTGGCCGCAAGTCTTCCATGAAGGCCACTTCTGACCAGACTTCTCCGGACAGTAGATGGGTGTACCAGGGTCCCACTGTTTTCTGCCAATTGTGAGCTAATGGCACTGCTCGACATCTTCCGATTGCGAAGGGAAGTAAGCATGATGTGTCTTTCATCTGCTGCAGTAAGTTTCCTTGGCCGACCACTGCGTCTACGGTCCTCAACGTTGCCTGTTTCTTTGTGCTTCTTCAAAAGAGCTTGGACAGCACATCTGGAAACCCCTGTCTGCCTTGAAATTTCTGCCTGGGAGAGACCTTGCTGATGCAGTAGAACTACCTTGTGTCTTGTTGCTGTGCTCAGTCTTGCCATGGTGTATGACTTTTGACAGTAAACTGTCTTCAGCAACCTCACCTTGTTAGCTGAGTTTGGCTGTTCCTCACCCAGTTTTATTCCTCCTACACAGCTGTTTCTGTTTCAGTTAATGATTGTGTTTCAACCTACATATTGAATTGATGATCATTAGCACCTGTTTGGTATAATTGTTTAATCATACACCTAACTATATGCCTACAAAATCCCTGACTTTGTGCAAGTGTACCTTGAAGAATTGATGCTGTTTTGAAGGTAAAGGGTGGTCACACCAAATATGGATTTGATTTAGATTTTTCTTCTGTTCACTCACTTTGCATTTTGTTAATTGATAAATATAATCTATTACCAAGTTTATTTTTGAAAGCATTCTTACTTTACAGCATTTTTTCACACCTGCCTAAAACTTTTGCACAGTACTGTATATATATATATATATATATATATATATATAAAATATATTTCTATATATGTATGTGTCATTTAAACAAAAATTAAAGTTTATACAAATGACAAATATCACGTGTGTGCTCAAAATATCAATAACTTAAAAAATAAAAAATATATTACAATGAAAATTACAATTATTATATAAAATATATATAATTAAATGCTAATTCATAATGTTAAAAAATTCTATATAATAAAATAAATCTTTACTATAAATAAAAAAAAATATGTATGTGTATATATGTATTTATTTTATAATTATGTGTGTAAAAAAATAATAAAAATATAATTACAAAATTACACAAGTTCTTAATAAAACAAACTATGAAAATGAAAAAAATTTAATTAAATGCAAATGCATAATATTATTAAATACTATAATATTAAAAACAAATAAAAATGACAAATTTAAAATGACAAATTTAAAGTATATAAATTAAAGCTAATTAAAAATACAAATAAATACTATAATATTAATGCTACCTAAAACAAAACAAGTCATCCATCACAGCATGCGTGTGTTTTATGTATTTGAGGCTATTTAATTGTTTTTCAGTAAAACGTAAGCCGTAAAGCAGAACTATTATAACAATAAAAATGCTTTCGGCTGACAAATACTTGCCCTGACTCCCAAATCCTCATTTAACAATGAGCTCGATATTTGAAACCACCATTTAAAAACACTGCAACGGTGTGAAAATACACACCATCAAGTGTTTTTATAAGTCTATAATCGGCCAATTGTGTCCAAGAGGATGTACGGTCAAGCACACAATAGAGGAAGCAGCGATTTTCGCTATATGCATGAATCGTGAGACCCTTCAGATGTCGCTTTCAGTTCGGATTCTCGTTCAGGTGATTTTATGGGGGGAAAAAAAACTGAAAAGTAACCTAATGAACTGTTCTTTTGCTTAAAATGTTTGTGTGTCTGTGTGTCTCCAGGAGACGTTGGATGTGATGATAAGGACAAGAGTGTGCTGAGAGACAGGACGTCAGTGTTGAGGAAGACGGCGGTGTACACCGTCTCACCAATGCCTCCTCCACCAGGTGCGTCCGCTTCACCTTAAACCACCGGCGCTGAAGGAGCGCAGTCATCTCTAGACACTCTTCTCGCTCAGACCGGCGAGAAACCGCACGGCAACGTGCTTAAAACCACTCGACAACCTTCACAAAGTGGCAGGGAGTTTAGAAAAGCGTTTCTTAAGAGTGGTGGAGTACTGTAGGAGCACAGGAAGTGCTCTTTGAGGTGATGTAGAGAGCGCTGTGGGCATTAGCCACGAACTCAACCTCCTTTACGAAATCAGGAGGTCACATGGTGAGAGCGGTATATTTTAAAGAGTTATGGAAGCCCATTTCTGACACGTGAGAAAACAAAAACCATCTGAATTCTGACATAAAAAGTCGAAATTATGATTTACTAAGGCATAATTTTGACTTTGTGTCATAGTGATGACATGAAATATGAGATAACGTGAAAATTGACAAATCAAAATTGACAGTAAGATTGAAGATTATGTGAGACATCGTGATTTTCTTTTTCATAATTTACTTGGCATGTTAGTTTCGACTTTCTACATCGTAATTTCAACTGTCATAATTTTGACTTTATATTAATAATTTCGACATAGTATGTCATAATTTCGACTTTCTACGTCACAATTTCAACTTTTTATGTCATAATTTTGACTTTCTACGTCACAATTTCAACTTTTTATATCATTTTGACTTTCTACGTCACAATTTCAACTTTTATATCATAATTTTGACTTTCTACGTCACAATTTCAACTTTTTATATCATAATTTTGACTTTCTACGTCACAATTTCAACTTTTATATCATTTTGACTTTCTACATCACAATTTCAACTTTTTATATCATAATTTTGACTTTCTACGTCAGAATTTCAACCTTTTATTGCAGAATTTCGACATAATGTTATAAATATGACTTTGTATGTCATAGTAAGTCGAAGTTATGTCAGAATTATGACCTTTTACGTCACAATTTCAACTTTTTATGTCATAATTTTGACTTTCTACGTCACAATTTCAACTTTTTATATCATTTTGACTTTCTACGTCACAATTTCAACTTTTTATGTCATAATTTTGACTTTCTACGTCACAATTTCAACTTTTTATATCATTTTGACTTTCTACGTCACAATTTCAACTTTTTATATCATCATTTTGACTTTCTATGTCACAATTTCAACTTTTTATATCATAATTTTGACTTTCTACGTCACAATTTCAACTTTTATATCATAATTTTGATTTTCTACGTCAGAATTTCAACCTTTTATTGCAGAATTTCGACATAATGTTATAAATATGACTTTGTATGTCATAGTAAGTCGAAGTTATGTCAGAATTATGACCTTTTACGTCACAATTTCAACTTTTTATGTCATAATTTTGACTTTCTACGTCACAATTTCAACTTTTTATATCATAATTTTGACTTTCTATGTCACAATTTCAACTTTTTATATCATAATTTTGACTTTCTACGTCACAATTTCAACTTTTATATCATAATTTTGACTTTCTACGTCACAATTTCAACTTTTTATATCATAATTTTGACTTTCTACGTCAGAATTTCAACCTTTTATTGCAGAATTTCGACATAATGTTATAAATATGACTTTGTATGTCATAGTAAGTCGAAGTTATGTCAGAATTATGACCTTTTACGTCACAATTTCAACTTTTTATATCATAATTTTGACTTTCTACGTCACAATTTCAACTTTTTATATCATTTTGACTTTCTACGTCACAATTTCAACTTTTTATATCATAATTTTGACTTTCTACGTCACAATTTCTACTTTTATATCATAATTTTGACTTTCTACGTCACAATTTCAACTTTTTATATCATAATTTTGACTTTCTACGTCACAATTTCAACTTTTTATATCATAATTTTGACTTTCTACGTCACAATTTCGACTTTTATATCATAATTTTGACTTTCTACGCCACAATTTCAACTTTTTATATCATAATTTTGACTTTCTACGTCACAATTTCAACTTTTTATATCATAATTTTGACTTTCTACGTCACAATTTCAACTTTTTATATCATTTTGACTTTCTACGTCACAATTTCAACTTTTTATATCATAATTTTGACTTTCTACATCACAATTTCAACTTATATCATAATTTTGACTTTCTACGTCACAATTTCAACTTTTTATATCATAATTTTGACTTTCTACATCACAATTTCAACTTTTATATCATAATTTTGACTTTCTACGTCACAATTTCAACTTTTTATATCATAATTTTGACTTTCTACGTCACAATTTCAACTTTTTATATAATTTTGACTTTCTGCGTCACAATTTCAACTTTTTATATCATAATTTTGACTTTCTACGTCACAATTTCAACTTTTTATATCATTTTGACTTTCTACGTCACAATTTCAACTTTTTATATCATAATTTTGACTTTCTACGTCACAATTTCAACTTTTTATATCATAATTTTGACTTTCTACGTCACAATTTCAACTTTTTATATCATAATTTTGACTTTCTACGTCACAATTTCAACTTTTTATATCATTTTGACTTTCTACGTCACAATTTCTACTATTTATATCATAATTTTGACTTTCTACGTCACAATTTCAACTTTTTATATCATTTTGACTTTCTACGTCACAATTTCAACTTTTTATATCATAATTTTGACTTTCTACGTCAGAATTTCAACCTTTTATTGCAGAATTTCGACATAATGTTATAAATATGACTTTGTATGTCATAGTAAGTCGAAGTTATGTCAGAATTATGACCTTTTACGTCACAATTTCAACTTTTTATGTCATAATTTTGACTTTCTACGTCACAATTTCAACTTTTTATATCATAATTTTGACTTTCTATGTCACAATTTCAACTTTTTATATCATAATTTTGACTTTCTACGTCACAATTTCAACTTTTATATCATAATTTTGACTTTCTACGTCACAATTTCAACTTTTTATATCATAATTTTGACTTTCTACGTCAGAATTTCAACCTTTTATTGCAGAATTTCGACATAATGTTATAAATATGACTTTGTATGTCATAGTAAGTCGAAGTTATGTCAGAATTATGACCTTTTACGTCACAATTTCAACTTTTTATATCATAATTTTGACTTTCTACGTCACAATTTCAACTTTTTATATCATTTTGACTTTCTACGTCACAATTTCAACTTTTTATATCATAATTTTGACTTTCTACGTCACAATTTCTACTTTTATATCATAATTTTGACTTTCTACGTCACAATTTCAACTTTTTATATCATAATTTTGACTTTCTACGTCACAATTTCAACTTTTTATATCATAATTTTGACTTTCTACGTCACAATTTCGACTTTTATATCATAATTTTGACTTTCTACGCCACAATTTCAACTTTTTATATCATAATTTTGACTTTCTACGTCACAATTTCAACTTTTTATATCATAATTTTGACTTTCTACGTCACAATTTCAACTTTTTATATCATTTTGACTTTCTACGTCACAATTTCAACTTTTTATATCATAATTTTGACTTTCTACATCACAATTTCAACTTATATCATAATTTTGACTTTCTACGTCACAATTTCAACTTTTTATATCATAATTTTGACTTTCTACATCACAATTTCAACTTTTATATCATAATTTTGACTTTCTACGTCACAATTTCAACTTTTTATATCATAATTTTGACTTTCTACGTCACAATTTCAACTTTTTATATAATTTTGACTTTCTGCGTCACAATTTCAACTTTTTATATCATAATTTTGACTTTCTACGTCACAATTTCAACTTTTTATATCATTTTGACTTTCTACGTCACAATTTCAACTTTTTATATCATAATTTTGACTTTCTACGTCACAATTTCAACTTTTTATATCATAATTTTGACTTTCTACGTCACAATTTCAACTTTTTATATCATAATTTTGACTTTCTACGTCACAATTTCAACTTTTTATATCATTTTGACTTTCTACGTCACAATTTCTACTATTTATATCATAATTTTGACTTTCTACGTCACAATTTCAACTTTTTATATCATTTTGACTTTCTACGTCACAATTTCAACTTTTTATATCATAATTTTGACTTTCTACGTCAGAATTTCAACCTTTTATTGCAGAATTTCGACATAATGTTATAAATATGACTTTGTATGTCATAGTAAGTCGAAGTTATGTCAGAATTATGACCTTTTACGTCACAATTTCAACTTTTTATGTCATAATTTTGACTTTCTACGTCACAATTTCAACTTTTTATATCATTTTGACTTTCTACGTCACAATTTCAACTTTTTATATCATAATTTTGACTTTCTATGTCACAATTTCAACTTTTTATATCATAATTTTGACTTTCTACGTCACAATTTCAACTTTTTATATCATTTTGACTTTCTATGTCACAATTTCAACTTTTTATATCATAATTTTGACTTTCTACGTCAGAATTTCAACCTTTTATTGCATAATTCCGACATAATGTTATAAATATGACTTGTATGTCATAGTAAGTCGAAGTTATGTCAGAATTATGACCTTTTACGTCACAATTTCAACTTTTTGAATCATAATTTCTACAGGGTCATAATTATGTCAGTATAAATCATAATTTCAACCATTTCTCATAATTTCGAGTGTTATAAAATGACTTTATACATAATAAAAATTTTAATTATCTAAATTTCAACAGTCTTAATTTTGATTTAGTCTATCATAACTTTGAATTAGTTCGTCATATAACTTTCTATGACTTTGTACATCACAATTTCAACTTTTTATATCATAATTTCGACTTTCTACATCACAATTTCAACCTTTTATAGCATAATTTCGACATAATGTCATAATTGTGAGTTTCTATGTCATAATTTCAACTTTTTATCTTTTTATTTTTTATCATTTCGACTAACTGGAGCATTTTTTTTTCTTTATGTGGCAAAAATCTATATATATATATTTTTATCCTATAATCTTGTGTATAATCTTCTGTGGTTTTTATGAGCATGTTGAGAGACCACATGGAAGATGTGTACTTTTAAAAATTAAAATTGAAGAAAAAAAAGTCTAAAAGTGGATTTAAAACGAATGTATAATGAGGAGTAAAAGCTGTATGTAAGTTTTCCATATTTAACTTGCATTTGAACAGGAAGCACAGAAATATAATAGATATTATGTACTTGGGTTTGATGACACTGACCCCTGCTGTTTGTATTGGAGGAGAACATGCGTCCCAGTCACTGGTCCTCACAGAAAACCTGTTATGAAACATCTTTCACCTCTTTATTTTCCACTCTAGTGCTTCCGAAGCCCAAATTACATTGTCCAGTGAACATTTCAAGTGGAAACATCATGGATGGGGAGGAAACCATGACAAATATAACCCGAGGGAGGACGTCAGCCGTCTCTAAGTATTACAGACACTTTGACAAGGGGTATGTGTGATATGATATAATATAAATTCAGCCTGTTGACTAGTGTGGTGTCACATATACGTTCATACATCATAAATAGGACAGTGAGGGGAAACTCACCCCCTCTTTTCTTTCTGTATCACTCTGCACCGCCTTTGAGACTTTCGCTTCCTGTTGCAGTGCTCTGCTAAACACAGTTTTTGTCTTCTGTCATCTCTTTCAGTGTCTCCAAAGCTGCATCAGACTGTTCTCCGCTCATCGAAGCTCCCGTGAACCCCGAACGCTCAGACTCGGAGGTCCCGCAGAGAGACGGCGTCTTCACTCAGGCGTCCTCGCACGAGTCCGGCTGGCACGTTTGGTCGGGCTGGTGGTCCGAAGAGGTCAAAGGTGAAGGTGTGTTTGAAGAGCAAGGGACGGGCGCAGAACATCTCCTGCCGCCCTCGGAAACCAGCAAGAGAGAAAATTCCCGACAGGACCACGAGGACGAGACTCGATGGCAGGAGAGCGTCCTAAATGAAGACACGCAGAACATGGAGAAACATGAAGACGAACAAGTGAGTTGCTATGCGGTGCTGAATGACGGAAAGGACTGGCATCACTATTACTAGTCCTCATTAGTACTTTGAATACATGCCAAACTTTGGTACGGACATGAATGGTCCACAGTTTTCACTTGTCCGATGATAAAATGGGTGATTAATAACAATAATATTAATTATTATTGTTGTTGTTGTTATTATTATTATTATTATTATTTTAATCAATTATTTTTAACATTGTTCAAGTAATTAAAAACATCAAATTATTTTTTTAATTATTAATTAAAATTACTTTATTTTTTTTTTAAAAATTTGTAGTATTGTATTTTTAAAATATATATTTTAATACATTATTGTATATATTAATACATTATTGTATGATCAAATTATTATTTTTTTAAATTAATAAATTATTTACATTATTTATTTTAACATTGTTCAAGTACTTTTTCATTAATTAAAATTATTTTAAAAAATTATCCTAAATTATTTACAATTATGTATTTAAATATAAACTTATTAGCTTTATTTTTTAAATGATTATTTGTATTATTGTATTGTTTTTATATATATATGTGTGTGTGTGTGTGTGTGTATAAAATACGTTATTTTAAGTTAAATACAATATGTTGTTTAGTTATCAAAATTATTATTTTTTTTAAATTAGTAAATTATTTAAATGATTAATTGTACAATTCTTATCAATTAAATTTATTTTAAAATTTTTAAATAAATTATTCCAATTTGTTTTGTAAAGGCTTTGGATGAAAGCGTCTGCTAAATGAATGAATGTAAATGCAATGTAAAATGTCCCTTGGAAAAAGATACCAAAAATATCCTAGAGACGCTTTTGACTGAAAACACCCAAGCAACATCTTAGGAACCACAAAACAACACCCTGGCAACCAATTACAACACCCTAGAATCAAGCTTTACATGTAATTTTACTGTAAAAAGTCCTGCAAATGTCAAATTAAAGCTGCAAAACAGTCTTTGTGTGACTGAAATCAGATATTTTTGTAATTTTCAGAAGTGGCCCATCTACCTAACCACAGGAAGCTGTGTTTTTCCACTCCGAGACTGTAGATTTAGTGGCTTTTCAGCATCAGACATTACCTTATTGAGATACTGCAATGACATGTCATACTTTCAGATTTAATAACAGAGAGGAAATAACAGACTGTCTTCAACAGGAGCAGATCAAAGAGCTCAAACTCTATAAGATAGCCAATGAGCTCCTGCAGACGGAGCGGGCGTACGTGACCCGTCTGCATTTGCTGGACCAGGTCAGTCGAGGTTCTTCACTCACTTTAAACCGTTTAAAATCATCCCGTACAAAAAATCATGTTTCTTTTATGAGCTGATCACCGAACGGTTCAAAAAATGGTTCTTCTGTGGCATCGCTTTATCCTTCTCTTGTGTGACGTCTGCACTCTTTCTGCAGGTGTTCTGTGCTAAACTCACAGAGGAGGCTGGGAAGGGGGCGTTTCCTGTCGAGGTGGTGAAGAGCATCTTCTCGAATGTGGGATCCATTTACACCTTCCACAGCAAGTTCCTCCTGCCTGGTCTGGAGACGCGGATGAGCCAGTGGTGAGCGCCGGTTCATCCTTGCGCTGCTTCTTCTCAGATCTCGCTCCTGCTCACGTCTCTGTCCTCCTGCAGGGACTCCACGCCCCGCATCGGGGACATCTTGGCACAACTCGCGCCCTTTCTGAGGATGTACGCCGAGTACGTGATAAACTTCGACAGTGCCATGGATCTGCTGAAACAGTGGATGGAGCGATCGGCACAGTTTAGCAGCATCATTCAGGACATACAGGTGCTTTTTCCTGAATAATTACTTATATACATGTAAAATAATTTGGACTGATTTTCCAGTTAAATATATAAAATAAAATAATATAAAACAATTTGTTCAGATTTTCCAATTAAATATAATATATATATATATATATATATATATATATATATAATTTAAATTAATTGGATCTGATTTTACAGTTAAATAGCTATAAATATATAAAATAAAATAAAAATTTGGTTTGATTTTCCAGAAAAAAAAAAAAAAAAAAAAGTATATATATATATATATATATATATATATATATATATATATATATATATATATATATATATATATATATATATATATATAAAAAATAAAAATAACATATAATAAAAATAAATAAAAAAATCATTTTCCAGTTAAATATATAAAATGAAATAATATAAAACAATTTGTTCAGATTAAATATATATAAAAGTATATTTAAAATATAAAATATATACAAAGTAATTTAAATTAATTGGATCTGAATTAATATATATATATATATATATATATATATATATATATATATATATATATATATATATATATATATATATATATATATATAAAATTGGATTTTCCAGTTAAATATATAAAATAATATGAAATAATTTTGTATAATTTTCCAGTTAAATATCTAAAAATGTATCAAATTAAATAATAATATATATAAAAAATATGTATTCTTCCACACCAATTTACTTGAAGCAACACTGCATTTTATTAGAATTTAATAAATGCAATCAACATTATTTCGTATAATGTTTTTGATCGGATGGATTCAACTCTTTGAAATGTTTATTAATGCACACATACTGTTTCACATACTAGTTTAAAACGCTAGGCAGTACGGCACAGTTTGCAGCACACAGCTGTTCCATTGAGGACATTATCAGAGGCTTTACAAAGTGGCATGAAAATTGCATCAAAATTGGTTCGATGTTTGTTTTGTAGAGTCAAGACGTGTGTGGGAATCTGACTCTGCAGCATCACATGCTGGAGCCGGTGCAGCGGGTTCCTCGCTACGAGATGCTGCTCAAAGACTACCTGAAGAAACTCCCGGAGAACGACCATGACCGCAGCCAGGCCGAGAGTGAGATATATATTTGTGTCTTAAGCACAGCGTGTGTCCTTCAGGCCGTGTAAATGGCCCGTTTCCATAAACAACTGAAAGTGAACATGCAGGATAAAGTGAAAGTGTTGTTTAGCTCCCAGCGACTTTCAGTTCCATATCTGGATGAGCCAGCTCCGATATCACTTCTCCTTCTCGTTTTCCAGAGTCTCTGAACATCATCTCAATGGCTGCCGCACACTCCAACACGGCCATCCGCAAGATGGTGAGACACACTTTCACTTAGCCCGCTGGTTACATGGATTAGTCACAAAAAGATGGCCTTCCTGACTGTGATTTATGATGATTATATGTGATTATAGGCGTAAATATGACTCTATTTTGTATGTTCAAGCCACTATTTTTACAATTATGTATTTCTTTGGTTATATTAAGGCATTATAATAATGTATTTTATTTTATTTATTTTATTTTTTTTAATTTATAAAAAGTATACAACTTTCAAGAAATTTAATAGCATTAAATATGAATCCAAAGCAAGCGTTAAAAACCTTAGTAACACTTTTACAACAAGTTTCTATTAATTAACATTACTTAACATGAGCTTACAATGAAAATAATTTTGCTCTATATAAAGTCTTGATACGTTTTATACCCAAAACGTTCTCTGCATGTTTTCCAGGAGAACCTGAAGAAGCTCATGGAAATCTATGAGATGCTGGGATGCGAGGAGGACATCGTTAACCGTCCAACGAGCTCATTAAAGAAGGACAGATCCTAAAGCTGGCCGCCAGAAACACCTCGTCCATGGAGAGATACCTCTTCCTGGTTAGTTGAATCAAAGACAATCATGTAAAAATTATTTTCGTATGTTTTTTTTTTTTTACTTATTTCACAGCACAAATAGCTAAAAATTCTTAAATTAAGATATATTTAATTGAGAAGCAAAATTACTTAAGTATTAGGTCTTAAATATATATATATATATATATAATTAAGTGACTTTATGCTTACAACAAAAAAAAAATGTTTGGCTAATATTTAACAAGGATTTGATCTGCTGTAAAGTGTAATAACAATCACCAGGCCGTTTTCACCCTCTGCAGGCATTTTAGGTTGATTTAAGTCTATATTATGTATATTTATGTATTGTTTAATAAAACCAAATGATTACTTACTTTTGTTACTTTATTTGAACCTATTAGTATTGCCTCATTGTTATTAAATATGTATTTTAAGTCATTTTAAAGCCTATTGTTTGCTTAGGGCAGTTTTATCACTCAAAACAGATCATATTACTTAATTAATCATCAAAATAATCACCTGTCTACTCGATTTATTGTCAAAATAAGCAACCGGCCACTCGATTAATCTGCAAAATAATTGTGTGGCTACTTGATTAATTGTCAAAATGATCGACCTGATTATTCGAACAATTGCCAAAAATAATCATCGGTTACTTAATTAATCAGCAAAAATAGCTGTCTGATTAATCATCAAATTAACAGGCTGATTACTCGATTAATTGCCAAAAACAATTCTCTGATTACTTGATTAATCGTAAAAATAATCGAACGATTACTCTCTTACCAAAATAATCATTAGTGAATTTGCATATACCTGCAATTGAAATCTGAAATAGGTAACAATGAATAGATAAGTATTATTATATATGTTTACAATTATTCATGCAATCATACAATGCATTATAACATGCATTACAAGTCATAATTAATGCATAAGAGTACTATTATTATACATAAAGGTTTTAAGGAAAGTGTTACCAAATAAATGCCAATAGGATTAGAAAAATATACAAGTGTTGTTTTACTCATTCAATTTCTTCATTTTGATGTATGTGTGTTTATCATTTTATTCATCAATGATGAAGACTATAAATCATGTCAGTTTGCGTCTTAAGTAAATGTATCTTGATTTAAGAATGTTCAGTATTTTACTGCAAAACAAGACAAAAATACTTTAGTTTTTTCAGTGTGCTGTCATTTTGAAACCACGGCATTGTTCTCTTTTCAGTTTAACAACATGTTGCTGTACTGCGTGCCCAAGTTCAGTCTTGTGGGTCAGCGGTTCACCGTGCGCACGCGGGTCGGCGTTGCGGGCATGAAGGTGCTTGAAACCACCAATGACGACTATCCTCATACTTTCCAGGTGTCGGGTAAAGAGCGAACGCTGGAGCTTCAAGCCAGGTGAGGGCAGAATCCACTCATTTGACGTGTACCTAGAGAATAGCATCTGGTTTTTTTAGCTCTTATTGAGTAGCTTTCATTTGTTACAGCTCAGAGCAAGACAAAGAGGACTGGATTAAGGTATCGGTGTCATTCAGTTGCTTTTTAACTTTTATATGTTATGGCGGAAACAAGCTTCCATAAGACAGTTTCAGAGTGGGTTGTTTGCATTTCAGGCGTTCAAGGAGACCATTGAAATCTTTCAACAGAAGAATGAAACTTTCAAGTCAGCCTCTAAAGAAGTAGCGGATGAGGTGTCTGTAAGTAGAAAAGTGCAAAAAAGTTGGTAAAGGCAACTTTGACAGAGGTCAAGGGTGAATCCATGACCCATCACTATTTTGTTCTTCATTCAAAACGCTTTCTTTATCTGGGCTCATGTGTTTTTCAGAAAGAAGAGCTGGGGAAGAGAGCCCCGCGCTGGATTCGGGATAATGAAGTGACCATGTGCATGAAATGCAAGGAGCCCTTCAACGCTCTGACCCGCAGGAGACACCATTGCAGGGCATGTGGATATGTGAGTTTGCATGTTGTGTATTGGCAGTGGCAAGTTGTGTACTTGCTCTGCAGCAGCAGTTATAATCAACAGAAGAAGCAATAAAAGCAGCAGCAGTTATCAACAGCAGCAACAACAAAAGCAACAGCAGCATCAGTTATAATCAACAGCAGCAGCAGCAGCAATAAAAGCAACAACAGCAGCAGCAATAAAAGCAACAGCAGCAGCAGCAGCAGTTATAATCAACAGCAGCAGCAACAACAAAAGCAACAGCAGCATCAGTTATAATCAGCAGCAGCAGCAGTGGTTATAATCAACAGCAGCAGCAGCAGTGGTTATAATCATCAGCAGCAGCAGTGGTTATAATCATCAGCAGCAGCAGTGGTTATAATCATCAGCAGCAGTAGTGGTTATAATCAGCAGCAGCAGCAGTGGTTATAATCATCAGCAGCAGCAGTGGTTATAATCAGCAGCAGCAGCAGTGGTTATAATCATCAGCAGCAGCAGTGGTTATAATCATCAGCAGCAGCAGTGGTTATAATCATCAGCAGCAGTAGTGGTTATAATCAGCAGCAGCAGCAGTGGTTATAATCATCAGCAGCAGCAGTGGTTATAATCATCAGCAGCAGCAGTGGTTATAATCATCAGCAGCAGCAGTGGTTATAATCATCAGCAGCAGCAGTGGTTATAATCATCAGCAGCAGCAGTGGTTATAATCATCAGCAGCAGCAGTGGTTATAATCAACAGCAGCAGCAACAACAAAAGCAACAGCAGCATCAGTTATAATCAGCAGCAGCAGCAGTGGTTATAATCAGCAGCAGCAGCAGTGGTTATAATCAGCAGCGCAGCAGCAGTGGTTATAATCAACAGCAGCAGCAGCAGTGGTTATAATCAGCAGCAGCAGCAGTGGTTATAATCAGCAGCAGCAGCAGTGGTTATAATCAGCAGCAGCAGCAGTGGTTATAATCAGCAGCAGCAGCAGTGGTTATAATCAGCAGCAGCAGCAGTGGTTATAATCAGCAGCAGCAACAACAAAAGCAACAGCAGCATCAGTAATAATCAACAGCAGCAGCAGCAGCAGCAGCAATAAAAGCAACAACAGCAGCAGCAGTTATAATCAACAGCAGCAGCAGCAATAAAAGCAACAGCAGCAGCAGCAGCAGTTATAATCAACAGCAGCAGCAACAACAAAAGCAACAGCAGCATCAGTTATAATCAGCAGCAGCAGCAGTGGTTATAATCAGCAGCAGCAGCAGTGGTTATAATCAGCAGCAGCAGCAGCAGTGGTTATAATCAGCAGCAGCAGCAGCAGTGGTTATAATCAACAGCAGCAGCAGCAGTGGTTATAATCATCATCAGCAGCAGTGGTTATAATCGGCAGCAGCAGTGGTTATAATCAGCAGCAGCAACAACAAAAGCAACTGCAGCATCAGTTATAATCAACAGCAGCAGCAGCAGCAGCAATAAAAGCAACAACAGCAGCAGCAGTTATAATCAACAGCAGCAGCAACAACAAAAGCAACAGCAGCATCAGTTATAATCAGCAGCAGCAGCAGTGGTTATAATCATCAGCAGCAGCAGTGGTTATAATCATCAGCAGCAGCAGTGGTTATAATCATCAGCAGCAGCAGTGGTTATAATCAGCAGCAGCAGCAGTGGTTATAATCAGCAGCAGCAACAACAAAAGCAACAGCAGCATCAGTAATAATCAACAGCAGCAGCAGCAGCAGCAGCAATAAAAGCAACAACAGCAGCAGCAGTTATAATCAACAGCAGCAGCAGCAATAAAAGCAACAGCAGCAGCAGCAGCAGTTATAATCAACAGCAGCAGCAACAACAAAAGCAACAGCAGCATCAGTTATAATCAGCAGCAGCAGCAGTGGTTATAATCAGCAGCAGCAGCAGTGGTTATAATCAGCAGCAGCAGTGGTTATAATCAGCAGCAGCAGCAGTGGTTATAATCAACAGCAGCAGCAGCAGTGGTTATAATCAGCAGCAGTGGTTATAATCAGCAGCAGCAGCAGTGGTTATAATCAGCAGCAGCAGCAGTGGTTATAATCAGCAGCAGCAACAACAAAAGCAACAGCAGCATCAGTAATAATCAACAGCAGCAGCAGCAGCAGCAGCAATAAAAGCAACAACAGCAGCAGCAGTTATAATCAACAGCAGCAGCAGCAATAAAAGCAACAGCAGCAGCAGCAGCAGTTATAATCAACAGCAGCAGCAACAACAAAAGCAACAGCAGCATCAGTTATAATCAGCAGCAGCAGCAGTGGTTATAATCAGCAGCAGCAGCAGTGGTTATAATCAGCAGCAGCAGCAGTGGTTATAATCAGCAGCAGCAGCAGCAGTGGTTATAATCAGCAGCAGCAGCAGCAGTGGTTATAATCAACAGCAGCAGCAGCAGTGGTTATAATCATCATCAGCAGCAGTGGTTATAATCGGCAGCAGCAGTGGTTATAATCAGCAGCAGCAACAACAAAAGCAACAGCAGCATCAGTTATAATCAACAGCAGCAGCAGCAGCAGCAATAAAAGCAACAACAGCAGCAGCAGTTATAATCAACAGCAGCAGCAACAACAAAAGCAACAGCAGCATCAGTTATAATCAGCAGCAGCAGCAGTGGTTATAATCATCAGCAGCAGCAGTGGTTATAATCATCAGCAGCAGCAGTGGTTATAATCATCAGCAGCAGCAGTGGTTATAATCAACAGCAGCAGCAGTGGTTATAATCATCAGCAGCAGCAGTGGTTATAATCATCAGCAGCAGCAGTGGTTATAATCATCAGCAGCAGCAGTGGTTATAATCAGCAGCAGCAGCAGTGGTTATAATCGGCAGCAGCAGTGGTTATAATCATCAGCAGCAGCAGTGGTTATAATCAGCAGCAGCAGCAGTGGTTATAATCAGCAGCAGCAACAACAAAAGCAACAGCAGCATCAGTTATAATCAACAGCAGCAGCAGCAGCAATAAAAGCAACAACAGCAGCATCAGTTATAATCAACAGCAGCAGCAGCAATAAAAGCAACAGCAGCAGCAGCAGCAGCAGCAGTTATAATCAACAGCAGCAGCAACAACAAAAGCAGCAGCAGCATCAGTTATAATCAGCAGCAGCAGCAGTGGTTATAATCAGCAGCAGCAGCAGTGGTTATAATCAGCAGCAGCAGCAGCAGCAGTTATAATCAACAGCAGCAGCAACAACAAAAGCAACAGCAGCATCAGTTATAATCAGCAGCAGCAGCAGTGGTTATAATCAGCAGCAGCAGCAGTGGTTATAATCAGCAGCAGCAGCAGTGGTTATAATCAGCAGCAGCAGCAGTGGTTATAATCAACAGCAGCAGCAGTGGTTATAATCAGCAGCAGCAGCAGTGGTTATAATCAGCAGCAGCAGCAGTGGTTATAATCATCAGCAGCAGCAGCAGTGGTTATAATCAGCAGCAGCAGCAGTGGTTATAATCAGCAGCAGCAGCAGTGGTTATAATCAGCAGCAGCAGCAGTGGTTATAATCAGCAGCAGCAGCAGTGGTTATAATCAGCAGCAGCAGCAGTGGTTATAATCAGCAGCAGCAGCAGTGGTTATAATCAGCAGCAGCAGCAGCAGTAAAAGCAACAGCAGCAGTAGTGGTTATAATGAACAGCAGCATCAACAACAAAAGCAACAGCGGCATCAGTTATAATCAACAGCAGCAGCAGCAGTAAAAGCAACAGCGGCATCAGTTATAATCAACAGCAGCAGCAGCAATAAAAGCAACAGCAGCAGCAGTAATGGTTATAATTAACAGCAGCAGCAGCAGCAGCAATAAAAGCGGTAGTAGTTATAATCGACAAAAGTAGCAATAAAAGCAACAGCAGCAGCAGTAGTGGTTATAATCAACAGCAGCAGCAGCAGCAATAAAAGCGGTAGTAGTTATAATCGACAAAAGTAGCAATAAAAGCAACAGCAGCAGTTATAATCAACAGCAGCATCAATATAAGAAGCAGTAGCAGTTATAATCAACAGCAACAAGAGTTGTCATGACAGAAATAAGTTTAAATGGATATCCAAATGAGGACTTCCTGTTGACTTCTAGCAGTGTTAAATGAGTTATTATAGACCAACCATGACTCAAGTCTAACTTAACCTTATAATGTCTGCTGTATCATATTTGTTACGGCCCCTAAATTATCAGCATGATCAAAACTTTGATGAAAAAAAAATACTTAAGCATTTATATAGTGAAATATAGAGATGACTAACATTTATATGCATTTTATGCAAGTGTCTGCTATACTGTTATAAAGATGTCATCTCAAGCCATTAGAATTGCATCTTACTTTCTCGCCATATAAATATCAACCTTTGCATCAAATTTAATATTTTTGCTTAGTTTAGATATCTGAATAAAATCGACATGTTGGGCTCTATATTCTCACTATATCCTAGTATATGATCAAATAATTTTCTATCAAATATGATACAGATTTGTTTCCTGTTTTTTCATGTTAGGCTTTATAATATTGTTTTTTCGAAAGTTTTGACATGAAGAAAGCTTTTTTGTGCGCTTTAAAGACAAGCTAATGTTTTGAGATGTGTTTTAGGTTGTGTGCTATAAGTGTTCTGACTACAAGGCGCCATTGAGGTACGACAGTAACCGATTAAATAAGGTCTGTAAGGACTGTTACTTGACTCTCACCGGCAGAGCGGACACCGAGGAACCAGTTGCCGGGAAGAAAAGAGGAATTCTTGAGGTACTTGTTTGTTATTGACGTGTTTTATTCTTTATGTCTGCGTGAACACTTTTTGATTTTTCTCCTCGTGACCTTTACCAGATTGAAGCAGCTCAGGTCTCAGGAAACAGTTTCCTTTGTGGCTTCCTGCAGTACAGCGACAGAACTAAACCATGTCAGAGGGTCTGGTGTGTGATTCCACAGCATGATGCTCTGGTGCTTTACCTGTACGGCGCTCCACAGGTGAGAAATCCTCACATCTAAAGACATTGGCTTGACGTTGACTTGACAAAGATTCTGCTTAGCAACACCCTAGCAACCACTAGAACATAGGAGGACAACACTTGAGGAGCCACTTTGAAAACCTTAGCAACCATTTAGCAATGTCCCTGCTATCATCTGAAACCCCAGAAACTACTCTGAACAACTTGGCAATACCCTAACAACCACTCAGAACACTTTAGCCACCACTTGGCAACATCCAAGCTACAAACTAAACCTTGACAACCACTCAGAATTCCTTGGCATTCACTTTGCAACATGCTAACTATCTTCTGAAACCCCAGAGACTACTCTGAGCACCTTGCAACACCCTAGCTATCATCTGAAACCCTAGCAACAACTCTGAAGGCATTAGGACCTGCTTAGCAACTGATTAGCAACAACCTAGCTACCATCTGAAACCTTGGAAACCACTCAGAATTCCACTTGGCAACATCCTACATACCTTCTGAAACCCCAGAGACTACTCTGAACACCTAGCAACACCCTTGCAACCACTATGTAACACCCTAGCAACCACTATGCAACATCCTAGCTAACATCTAAAATCCTAGCAACCACTTGACAACATTGTAGCTACCATCTGAAACCTTGGAAACCACTCAGAATACCTTAGCAACCACTTGGCAACATCCTACATACCTTCTGAAACCCCAGAGACTACTCGGAACACCTAGCAACACCATAGCAACCACTATGCAACAGCCTAGCTACCATCTAAAATCCTAGCAACTACTCCGAAGGCTTTTGCATCAGCTTAGCAACATCCTAGCTACCATCTGAAACCTTGGCAATTACTCTGAAAGCATTAGCAACTGCAATCTAGCAATCAGTAAAAACCCTAGTAACAACTCAGAACACCTTAGCAACCACTATGCAACATCCTAGCTACCATTTGAAACCCTAGAAACTACTCTGAAGGTTTTAGCAACTGCTTAGCAAGCACTAGAAACCACTTAACGACGTCCTAGCTACCTTGTGAAACCCCAGACACTAGTCTGAAAACTTATCAACAACCTAGCAACCACTTGGCAACATCCTAGCTAACATCTGTAACCTTAGCAACCACTTAGCAACATCCTAGCTACCACTGAAAGGCCTCGTAACAATTCAGAACACCTTAGCAACCACTTAGCAACATTAAAACTACCATCTGAAACTTTGGCAACCACTCAGAACACCTTAGCAACCACTTAACAATGGCCAAGCAACCTCTCGCTCTATACGCCTTAGCAGCCACTTGTCAGTTTCCTAGCAACCACTCAGAACACAGTTAAGAACAGCTTAGCAATGTCATTGCTTTTACCAGAAACCTTAGTAACCCCTTAGTAACCACTGGGAACTCCTTAGCAATCGCGTAGCTTTAGTAACTTATCTTTTCTAGATTTTCATGTTAATATCAACCTTGAAATCAGTCCAGTTTCTCTGGGAATTTTCCCCACAGGATGTCAAAGCCCAGTGTACCATCCCGCTCCTGGGTTACCAGGTTGAGGACGTCCAGCGTTCTGTGGATCATCCTCCCACCAGCTTCCGTCTGTGCCAGTCTAAATCTGTCCACTGCTTCACCGCCGACACAGAGGAAGTGAAACTGCGTTGGTTGAGAGTGATACGCAAAGCCGTGATCGGGGAGATGCCGGAATGCCAGACGCCAGATGATGGCGACCTTGTCAACGGTTGTCACGAAGGCGTGCCTGATGGTACCTGAAAAAAACAGCCGGTTTTCCACCTTTTGCACTGTAACGTGTGCAACTCTTAAATTCCCAGCAGATTACAATATGTGTTGGTAAAGAAAACACTTGGTAAAGAGAACAGATTGGAGTTTTTTGGGAGTGTACAAATACATGACAAATCAATATCAGATATTTTAATGCACTATAATGTCAGACTGGTAAAACATTGTGATTTTAAATGATTTAAATGATTTTACTATCGTGGTATTTGTTCGCAGACCAATCGCTGTCAAGCTAATCCAAATTATGCTTTGTGATGTATTAGTCCCTTTGTGCCATAATCTTTTATGTATATTTTTATTTTTTCATGTTAATGTGCTGTTTTTCTCTGTCACTGTCCCTAAGATTAATGCACTTTATTGCTTTTTGTAAACCAGGATATTGACATTAAAATGAATAAAAGAATAAAAGCTATTGCCTTGAGACTGGTCTGTGGTGGTTCATCTAAACACTTAAAAAAAAAAACTATGCAAACTAATATTTGTGATTTTGAATTCACTTTTGGGGTGAAATGTGATTTAGCAGTTGCTTCAGATTCGCACAGAAGTAAAAGACTCATTCAACACCAGGCAACGGAGTAAAATGGTAAAGAATAACTACACTATTTCTAATGTAACAACATTAAGATTAATTGTATGTAGGGGAAGTGGCCCACCATGACTTGCCTTTTTTTGCAATCAAAGTGTGAAGACATGTGTGGAGACTTAACACAGGAAGTCCTGAGTTTCCGAATTGCTGGAACAAACAAAAAACCCCAAAATTGCATTGACAGAAACATGAAGTCAATGAGGAATTTATAACATTACAAAAAACATCCATTCTAGACTCTTCCTAGCCAACAAAAATATGTTTTAAGAATATTTTGCTAACATTTCCAATATGAAAAAAACGTTGTTTCTGAATGTTTAAAATGCCTTGTGTTTTTATGTGAACATTAAAAGAAGATTCGATTTTGCAAAAATGTTTGATTGTTCCCATTCTGAAACGTTTAAAATTGTCAGACAAACATCCAACTAAAACTTTCCACAAAAAAAGATGTATAGATAACGTTTTTGAGATGACCAGATAACTCTGAATGAACGTTTGTTCATAACTTTGCGAACTTTTCCAGAACGTTCTGTAGTGACGGCGGCGCCATCTTTGATTTCTGACGGGAATGAAAGCGCGGGAAGGGCTAGACATCCATGATCTCTTCAGAGTGTTGTGTTCTATTTATTTATTTCATGTATTTTAGGATTGTTCGGGAAAATTAGGACTCGCTTTATAGGCCTACAACTTTTTACAGCGGATTACGAATAAGGTGGGTTCAAGCTACCATTTGTAAACGCGATTCACATCATTCTGTGTTTTCGACACACTTTCCAAGCGCTGCTTTTCGTCGTCGGCCATCTTCGTGATTGCAGTCACGTGATCCTTACTATCAACGGACAAACAGGAAAGCCGTTCATTTCAAAGTTGACAACAAGAGGAGGATTGAAGGTTTATTCCCACGTTAATACACAAATGTATCATTGGTCCGTTCTAAGCACTCGATATTTCGATGGTATCGATGGCATCTTGAGCAGATAGACAAGTATAGCTTTCTCTTTCTCTGGAAAATAGAAGCGGAAAGGAATTTTTTCCTATTCAGTACACAAAGTATTACCTCACTTCTATCAACATTTGTCCATGTTCAGTGATGTAGAGGTAATCGGTAACACTGGAAACACGATTCTTTACTCGCTCTTATGTGATTCCCAACTTCGATGGCTTTCTTTGATCTTTGGAACACAAAAGAATAGTTTTTGGAAAAACATTTTTCACCTGTTTTAGATATTAAAAATCCATGGGATTGGAAAAACCTTTAATCAGGGGAGATATTTTTGCTAGAATATCTTTTGTGTTCCACTGCGTAAAGAAAATCATGCATTCATATTACAGAAGTCATTTGAATTGAGATGAAGAATTATCATGACACTGATTATTTACAAAGCATTTTAATATAAAGTTAAATGTTAGTTTAAAAACGTTAATGTTGACATGTGGGTAGTCCATGCGAAATAAAAGCACTGCTTTAGCAGGTTAGATATCAAACTAAAGATTACAGTTAATAATGATGCTTATAATCAAATTAATTTTTAATGGGTTTTTTTTTTTGTTGTCATGTTTATTCTACACCCCATATCCACATTGTTGACATCACATGACCAAACAAGTACTCGACCAGAATAAATTAATCAAGGATGATAAATAAATGTGAATAGGTCATTTTGTCCCAAAAAAAACTTATGATGTCAGTATAAAATCCAAAAACATTTTCAAAATCAACCAGTAATAATAAAAAAAGAGCTCCATCTTGAAATGCATGCAGAAAACATACGCTTCTCCTATTTACAGCTTTATTATTGCCATTTAAATCTCTAAAACAAACAAAATATGTGCAAGATAATATCAAGACGGCAAGAAGCATTAAAAACATACATGTATTAAATAAGAATATAATTTAGTTTTATAAAAAAGCAAAAAAAAATCTAAAAATACAGTAATGAAAAAGCCTCACTTTTTTAACATGAAGACACTGATTTACTTCAAGCGGAACGTTTCTCCACACCCTGTTTAATGCCCAGCACCAAGTGCAGGAACCAGTTGAACTGCACCGTCCAACCCTTGTCTCGACAGATCTCGATTTGGTCCAGGAAGTGTTGTTTGGCCTCGTCCTCCGAGCGCCCGACCGTAAGCGCTTCCCGTATGTACTCGATATCCTCCTTGCTGGTCAGCTGAGGCATGCCGGTCATCAGCATCATGGAGAACAGGATGATCAGCAGGTTGGTGTGGTGTCTCAGAGCCAGGTAGGCCCTCAGGCAAACGTCCTGCGTTTATGAGGAAGATTATGTTACACGCTATGACATGTATTTGCAAAGTTACTTGTAGTTAGAAGAGTGTGTACACGGAATAAAGTGTAACTGAATCGGTTGCTATGTCTTTACAGGTGAATTATTAAGACGCGTCTACCTGAAACTGGAGGAAATGAGGGCTGCTCTTTTTCCCTGTTGTACCCATCAAGTAGAGGAAATCGGGAGTAAGCACAAAGGGAACCCGCTCCTTGCTTATCCCCAAGAAACTCTTGTAGTTTCCGAGTATGTGTCCGAAATCAATGTGAAAGAGGTTACCTAGTGGAAAACATACATACATGAAGTGATTATTGACTAAAGGAATATTCAGGCCTCAATATAAGTTCAACTTAAACACCAGTTTTTGCAGCATGATTTTAATTAGCACAGAAAAATAATTAGTAATTGTAATGCAGGGTTGGGGAGTAACGAAATACAAGTAACTTAGTTACGTATTTAAAATATTAAATTTGAGTCACTGTATTTCATTACGGTTACATTTTAAATGGGTGGTAATCAGATTACAGTTCCATCTGAAAAGTATTTTAGATTACTTTGAGTTTTAATGTCATTTAAACAGCGATTGGTGATTCTCTGACTCTGACCGTCTGAAAAAGAGGAGTTCAGTTTCATCAGCATTTTAATACTTTTAAGAGGATCATAAAAATTGTTATTTTTATTTAGTTCTGTCCTGAACAAGACAAAATGACTGAATTTATATAAAAATTGTCCAACTGTCAACTGAACTGTCCTGTCATGACCTGATGATCCTCGACTGTTTTCATGTTTTGTGAGTCATTTTATAATTCACTCGTCACTGCAACTTTTTCTCACAATTTGTTTTTTTTTTTCTCCTCACAATTGTTAGTTTGCATTTCACAATTCTGACTTCTTTTTCTCAGAATTGCGAGATTTAAACTCACAATTGCAAGTTATAAAGTCAGAATTGGGAGATATGAACTTGCAATACTGACTTTTTTTCTTGCAATTGTGGATTTAGTATGTGAGTTTATATCTCATAATTCTGACTTTTCTCAATATTGTGAGTTTATATCACGCAATTCTGAGGGAAAAAGTCAGAATTGTGCGATAAAAACTTGCAATTACCTTTTTTTTTGTTCCACAATTATTAGTATTCCAAAGTATTCTAAAGTATTTAGATTAAGTTACTAAACTTGAGTAATGTAACAAAATATGTTACAAATTACTTTTTAAAGCATGTATTTTGTAATCTTGCAGTGAAATACATTTTAAAAGTAACCCACCCAGCCCTGTGTATAATGATATATGTTATGGTGAAGCACATAGAAGGCAAGCGTATTGGGACAATTTTTGGAGGATTTAAAATGTGGAACTTACAAATTTATAAAAGTACTTTCAGTAATTTTTCTGTATGATGTGAGCTGTATGGGGCGCGTAACACAATTTTTAGTTGTAATGAACATTTTGCCACAAATGCTGAGTTTAACTTGTACGGAACTTGGAATATTCCTTTAAAACAGCTGTATTCTAGCAGAGCGATTACTGTAATAACAATAATCACCTGTCTCTGTGATCATTATGTTGTCATTGTGACGATCACCAATGCCCAGGACATAAGTAGCCACGCAATACCCTCCACAGGAGAACACAAAACGTTCTACAGCCTGCTGGTGCTGAAGAGGTGAAGGGATGGAAAAAAAAAATGCATAAACATGACATATCACCAATGCCTGACCTTTTTCACATTTGCATCATGCAAACAAACATGCAAACAAGCGATGCAAAGGTCTGACGTATGACCTAACCTCCTTATCAGAACCTGAACTTGACCAAAACAGCAGAGAGCGTGTTTAAAAATAGCACACTGGATGTGTGTAGGTGCTATGTGTGGTCTCCACAAAAGCAAATGCCCTCAAACTAAGACTCCAGGAAGTGAGGCGTTTCCTTCCTCTTTAGCAAATACAACAGTTTGAATGGAGAAAAAAAAATAAAACACACCTTGTCCTCACTGACACACTTTTCACGAAGCCATTGGCTGAGGATTTCATCTTTAAAAGCCCCGGTGTTCCCAACAGTACTTTGCTGAATGTTAGCAATAGTAGTGGCATCCTTTACTATTTCAATCATTCCTAGAAGAGAAGCAGTCCTTCCTTTATTCAAGTATTTTATGATATTTGACTCATTGCAGTGCGTGTTACGTGTTTGAGTTGCACATCAACCACCATTACCAATTTTATTTCCGGTAGAAATGCAGCCGTATGGTAATAAGGAAAGATCCAAGGATTCCAGCTCCCAGATAGACTCCATTATTAGTAAAATCTGAAAGAAAGAAGAAGAAAAAGGGACTATTTGAAAGACAGCATTGATAACGTGGGTGATGAGCGCTAGCAAATGATCATGTCCACCTGTAATATCAGCATGTCCTGGCGGAGGTCATCCCCGTCTTTAAAGATGATCCCAATTGTGTCACTTGACAAGGTGGTGGGATCGGCCCGTTTGAACTGCAGCCACAAGGGTTTCTTCTTGGATGCCATCACTTTGCATTGTTCAATCTACATTTAAAATGGTGCGTTGTTTAATGGGTGCGTTATCCAAGTCTATTCATTTAAAAACCGGGTCTTACTACATTATTACTGCTTTTACAGGATATTAATGGAATGCTCCAGGTTCAATACAAGTTCATTTGCGCCAAAAAGTCTCACTGTTTCAATAATACACCCAAAAGGTATAAACAATATGCATGATTTTAGAGTAAAAATAAACTGTTCTGTAAAGTTATATCCAATTCCATTGCCATGACAATGTCATAAACCCTTCACATTTCTGCTTTTAAATCATCCAAAGATGAGTCTCATTCATTTTGATTGAAGAAAACAATTCAAAATTATTTTTTGTGGTGATCCACATTTTGCTGCAAATGCTGTCGATTGAATATGTATTGAACCTGAGATATTCTGTACCACAGTAGCAACTAAAATGGAACAGTACTGTATATATTTACGTACCACAAGTGCCCCTGCCCGTAGGCCCGGGTCGTAAGGGACTTTAAAGCTGTCCGGCAACCCTGACATCTGCAGACCTTCCAGTTTCTGGCGCAGCTGAATAACAACTAAAGTGTTCCCACCACATTAGATATTAATGTTACTCAGTTGAACTATTGCAATACAGTAGGGACAAATACTGGCTGTAGTCATCACCTTGTGGTGAAACGTCATACTTTTCAGCAGACATTTGCTTAATCTCACGAGTGACTTTTTGCAAGGCCTCTGTGATCTCCACCTGCTTCTTGAAGTCCTGCAGCATGGCCTCACCACAACCACGGAGGTAAGCTTCCAGTATTACAGCATACCTCTGCTGATAGTGCATGGATTGAGCAATTTCACTGCGCAGGAACCAAAACAAGAAATGGCCGATCCGTTTGCTCTGAAAAGGAGTGAAGAGTTGGCATATTAAACAACAAAAAAAGGTTTTGAAAATGAGGTTCTGATGAGGTTCTGACTTACTCTAAGTGCACGTTTGAGAAGGAACCTGGCAAGTGCGCTGTCATGGTACGGTTCAAATTTTACAGCCTACAAAACAAATAACCAACAACATTATACAGATGAATCATGTGGTTCATTTTATGTAAATATTCCCTTGCTGATTTTAATAGCCAGCTCAAGTTTCTTTGTTCATGTCGAGTTATGATATCTGAGCAGTTATGCAAAACCGACCATAGCGTGCTGTAAGTCATCACCCGAGGCTCACCTGAACAAGCTGTAGAAGGTACCGCAAGACATCATCATCTCCCAGAGTTTCCAACTTCCGGACAGCTATACTGCGCACGTTTTCATCAGAGAAGTGGCAGTCCAGTAACTGCAAAGCCAAACCCACATCAAGCACGCTTCGGTCCCATACGGTGCTCCTCTCCAGAAGACAGTGTGTAATCGCTACAGCCTCTTGTTTGCCCCACTTAACGGAGGAAAGAAATTTCGGGTATGCTTTGGAATCCCTCATGCACTCCTGCCGGAAGTGCCAGAGCAATTCTTTATCTTCGGAGGTGAGTGGATGCAAGGGGTCAGTAGCAATAATCTGCTCAAACTGTTTGCGCAGATGGTTGGGCATCTCTCTCTGCCCTCTCTCGCCTTCCATTTCCGAGTCCGGATAATCCTTGCTCTTGGGAAGAGCCACAGGGTAGCAGTACTTGTCCAGGAGAATAGCAACAGCCATGGAGCTATTCTTGTCCGGGTTGGTTGCGGACGTAAGTTTGTCTGCGTTGACACTGCTGTTGTCTTCGTTCTTCTCGGGCATCTTCCACATGTGCAAGATGAACTCCCCCTGTCTGAGCAGGGAGCGGTGGTCCACCAGTAACAGGTTTACATAGTAGAGCAAGCGACTCTTGTTTTTGCACTCGTTGTCCTTGGACGTTTGAGTCTGTGCTTTTCCGCACGACACCTGCAGGCTAAGCCGGGCACCTTTGGGTAAGTCCTTAATCTTTATGTTGAACTCCAACCAGGTGTTCCAAAGCACCTCCTCTGTGAAGGGTTTGGAGGTTGTCCTTTCTTGGGCCAGCAGCTGTTGTCCGTGGAAGATACTGGCCTCGACAAACACGATCAACTCGGAATTACGAGGGAGCACTGGTATGTCAATCCCCAAGATCTTCACCCTGAATTTACGATTGCAGTCCCAAAGGGAGATGGTGAACACCTTCTCATGGTCTTTCTCAGTGATAGTCAGTTGTTCGTGAGTACCTGCGACGCCGGTGCAGTCATCGACCTGAGACCAGTCCTCTTTTTGGACCACATCTTGTTCTGGGTTTGGGGATGCTCCAAAACCAGATGGATCTCTTCACCATTTTTAAGACACTGTCTGATCCAGTGGAAATCTTTGATGGGACAGTTGCCGTATAGGTATTCCTCTCGTCCACAAACCCTCAAGACAAAATCGGATTCACTGACGTTTTCTGATATGCCTAAAAGTGCTCTCTTGTTAGCGATCTTGGTAAAGAAGCTCTGAAGAACCTCGACAGGTGTGTCATCTATAGACACCTTAATGGTTTGGCTTGTTGTCTCCTTGTGTATCACCACCAGAATGTGACTGTTACTTATTTTGCTCAGCAAGTATTCAGGGAGAGGCTTTGAAGTCATCCAGGGATCCATCGAGTAAAGTTTGGGATCTCGATCAGACAGCTCGATTTTCCGAGGCGTCAGCAGCTTTCTTCGCGTGAACTCCAGTTCGTCGTCGTGGACGTTGCTTACATCTGTAACATCATATCCGATTAGGTGGTTCAGAAACCGTTGGTACTGAAGCGAATGCTCAGAGGGTTGCGGCCTAACAACCAGATGAATCTTCCCAACCTCTTTTCTCAATGCTTTCCAGTATCTGATGCAGTCAAGGGTTTGGAATACCTGCTGCTTGTCATAGATCTCATACCAGTTGCCCTTCTTCTGGTAGAGCAGGATGCAGTGGTCCGGAGAGTATTTTTGGTAAAACTCAGGGCATAACTTGGTGGTCACTGCTCTGTGCCAAAGCTGGACCTTCACCTGCTCTACTGTCCAATTTCCAGTCACTTCCAGTTGCAGCGTGTCTTGGGTCTTGGTGTTTTTGTTAGTGGTGGGAAGTACAAACTCAACAGGTATATGATCCATCGATACAGCGCAGTTAGACGTAAAAGCTTTCATCTTCCTTCTTCTCCTCTTGTTTTCCTCTCTACGAACTACTGGCGGTTCATCATCACTGGCTAGCTGTTCCATAACCAATGCTAAATTAGTAAAAAAAGAGGCAATTTTCTTACAAAAAAGGACTACGGCTGCTTAAAGGAATGAAATGAAAATCATCCCATAGTTTACTCAAGCCTTTGTTCTTTCAGCCAAACACAATCAGAGTAATATTGAATAAAATCATGGCTCTTCTCAGCTTTGAATAGCATTGAATAGTGCCGGAGTTTTTGAAGCTCCTAAAAGCGCATCTAGGATGGCTTGAAGGTGAGTAAATTACGGGATAATTGTAATTCCTTTAATTTAATGCACAAATAAGCAACCCTGGACCACAAAATCAGCCAAAAGTAGCAAGGGTATGTATGTAGCAATAGCAATACATTGCGTGGGTCAAAATGATCAATTTTTCTTTTTTGTGAGAGGATATGCATCGCTTAGGACAACTTAAAAGGAGATTTTCTCAATATTTTTGATAAAGAGTTGTATCTTGGCCAAATATCGTCGTATCCTAACAAACCATACATCAACGGAAAGCTTATTTATTCAATGTTCAGATAGTTCACCCTCAAATGAAAATCCTATCACCGCTTACTCACCCTCAAGTTCAAGACATGTTAGTAACCAGACAGTTCGCCATTGACTTCCATAGTAGGAAAAAAAAACTACTATGGAAGTCAATGGCTACTGTCAACTGATTATTTAAAATATCTTCTTCTGTGTTCAACATTCATACAGGTTTGAAACAACTTCAAATGAAGACAGAATTTTCATTTTTGGGTGAACCATCCCTTTAACAGCATTAAATATAGCTGTACAACAGGTGAAAGATATGCTTTGAGGCCCAGTTTCACAGACAGGGCTTAGACTAAACCAGAATTAGGCATTGGGGTATTAAAGTAGCTTTTATAAACATACCCTAGAGAAAAAAAAAAACATGTCCATCTTGAGACAAAACAATGCCGATCTGTTATTTTCAGCTAAGTTTAAGTCTATGACTATCTTAAGTCTGGTCTGTGAAACTGGGGGTTAATGCTACTTTTAATCTTTAGTACAGGCTGTCATTTTATTTATGAACATATATTCTTCCTGTTACATCTGATATGGGTTAACGTTCACTATAAGCAAAGGAAGTCGCCAAAACAGGAAGCACGAATGTACTAAGCAATTCAAACAACAAATGTTGACAAAGCAGAAAAGTATAACTCAAATCGAATGTCACTGCAATCAATAATTTCATTGTTTCCAACACTTTGCAAGAGGAAACTTTGAAAATGTCCATGCTGTAGAAACGCAACGCGGAAGTTTCTTTAATAACACTCAGAAAAGTATCATATTTAGAGTTATTTATGTATGTTGCGACGTGATTGGTACGCAAAATAATAAGACGAACTGACTATAACACTGACAGCTCAGAAGTAACGGTTTTGATTTCCGTAAAAAAGCGGAAAAATAATAAATCTCACCGTTCAGCAAACGCAGAGCCCACGACCCTGGAAGCGGTCCGGTAGAGACTCATTCATGGATGCAGAGAAACTCAGAGCTGATCACATACAAGTACAACCGCTCTTCTTTCAGCAGATATCAGTCCGGTATGCGCGCGATCGGGCACCGAAGCGCGTGCCCCTCCTCCCGGTCAGATTACACGGTCTCCGCGGCTGCGCCCAGCTCGGGTCACTCTGCACTTTACACCCAGGAAACACATGCAGGGGTTTTTTATGACATGCAAATATCGTTTTTGCCTAGACAATGGATTTTATAACATAAAATGTAAAAGTTGTTTGAATGCATTTTAAAATCGAGTTCGATCACATCGTTTGTTGGACTATTTGTGTGTTTTTTTTTTTAATTATTTGGTTGTTTACGTGTCAACAACTCAACGAAAAATTAAGCAAGCAAAGACTAAAGATCTAGTAAAGGTTTCTGTCCTTTTAGACGTTTCATTTGCCCAGTATGACAACATTTGACTATATTAATAGACTGTATTACTTGTGTAACGGTGTCCTCTAGTGGTGTGTTGATGACAGGAACACATTTATCATTGTAATTTATTTGTTGTCTACACATGTACCTATACTCTATCTATCTATCTATCTATCTATCTATCTATCTATCTATCTATCTATCTATCTATCTATCTATCTATCTATCTATCTATCTATCTATCTATCTATCATCTATCTATCTATCTATCTATCTATCTATCTATCTATCTATCTACCATCTATCTATCTGTGTGTGTGTTTTTGATATATATATATATATATATATATATATATATATATATATATATATACATACATGTAACTATGCTCCCTATATGTATATACATACATATAACATACATATATATATGCAGTTGGTTTTTGTGTGTATATATGTGTGTGTGTGTATTTGATATATATATATATATATATATATATATATATATAACAAATACACACACACATATACATTTATATATATATATATATATGAAATTTGTTTTTGTGTGTATATATATGTGTGTGTGTGTGTGTGTATTTGATATATATATATATATATATATATATATATATATATATATATATATACATGTAACTATGCTCCCTATATGTATGTGTATATATATATATATATATGAGTGTGTGTGTGTGTGTGTATTTGATATATATATATATATATATACATGTAACTATGCTCCCTATATGTATGTATATATATATATATATGTGTGTGTGTGTGCGTGTGTGTGTGTGTGTGTATTTGTTATATATACATGTAACTATGCTCCCTATATATATATATATATATATATATATATATATGAAGTTGGTTGGTTGGCTCAGCAACTATTTAGCCATATAAGCATGACATTGTAAGATTACATAACACTTCACATAAAATGTCCTTGCTTTTAGTCAACAGGACAGAATCTACTAAATGTATTACTTCATGTTTTTTTATTGATAAAGAACCAACAACAACAACAAAATTAGACTACTCATTTATTTTTTAGGTAAATGGGTATTTAACTTAGATTAGAAATCTTTCTATTTCATGGCGCCTCTGGCTCCCCCTCTGTCTGTTCTATGAAACTGCAGTCAAAAGACGTCATGCACAGAGCCAATGAGAGAGCGGCTTTAACAACCCTGTGATTGGCTGAGTTTGAGGTGGTGGGCTCTGTCCTGACGTCATTGTCAGCTCGTCCAGAGAGTAACACATAAACCTATTTACTAAATAAAGTTAAACTAAAATATTGGCATAATAAGATTCTAGCTTTATAGTTATATAGCTATAATCTTTATAGCTTCATAGATATAGACAATAAAGCAAAACAGAAAATAAAATTAAATTGCATATAGTTTTTAAATATACGCATAGTTCCATTGCTAGTCTACTAAAAAAATAAATTCCAATATAAAAAAAAATAAAAAAAAATAATGAGTAGCCTTCCATGAATGCCTTTCTTAAAAGGCACCACTTGCAAATAAAAAAATAAACTTTAACAACGAAATAAAGCTCCATTTATAATTATATAATATAAAATACGCAAAACATAAATGATAAATAAATTCTCTTTCTCTTTCATCCATTGACTTTCCCGTAACTGCCACGCCTCGCCCCCCTGTATTGACGTCTCCGCCTCCTCGCCCTCTGATTGGCCATCCCATTTGGTCCCGCCCATTCTGATTCCGTCATCCGCCCGACGGGGGTTGGTTGAGAGTCCGCGCGGCGGTGAGGGAACAACAGAACTGACAGGCAGCAGCGCGCGACTCCAGTCACGTCAAGGGGAAGATGGAGCAGCACACAGGAGTCGAGGACTTCAACATCTTGTTAGCCACTGACTCCTACAAGGTGAGCAGAGATCCCAAACCGAATCCGGCCTGGCGTATTGAAGGGAAAGAGGAAGGGAAATGAAGGTGCTTTCATCCCTCAGGCCGTTAACGGTTGAGTCAGTGTCAGTCAGGTCGGTAGGCCGAATGTGTGTGAGGAGAGACGACAGGTACATCCGCATCTTCATTCCCCTAAAGAGAGCGTTTATGTCAATAATAGCTGAAAATAAGCCGAAAAGCGTGTGAATTACACCTTGAGGTCGAGAGGCGGAGGTCCTGAGGGAAAATTTCCTTTTTTCAAAAGCAAAACTGAAAGCACTTGCTTTCTCAGGAAATGCATCTTGCGAAACTACACAGAGTTCATCACGTTTCTCGGTTTATTATGGCAATTTGAATGTTTAGCTGTGCAACTGTTAGTGAATAAATATCTAAATTGGAGATATTTGTGACATTTAATGTATATTGGGATTTCTGAATTCATTGTACAGTAGTTATTGTATTTGTAAATGGCTCAATATTCAACATTATATATTGTACTGTACTGTAAACGAAGGCTGATTTCTATACAAGCATATAGTGTGTACTGTGGAAGTGTTAATAACGTAAAATTTGACTCTAAAACTTTTCTAATATATAAAAATGACCATTGAAATCATTTAATGCACAAGGTTTTGTATATGTATATATACATATACAAAGTTAATGTCTCAGTTAATGTTGCCAGCCCACAAACTTACTATACTGGAAGAAAAGCCGTTTAGTAAACTAAATTAAAATAAAAAAAAGAATAAAACATTCACCCGTTGCACATTATTTTAATGTTAAGTTATCAAAAATCATTATTTAATAATATATTATTAAATATATTGATTATATTTAAAGTGCCTTGTAATGTTATAAAATGCTGTAACATGAGAAACAACGTGAGATTTGGTTTGTCATCCGGTTAAAAGAAACGATAAGAAGGAAGTATGTCATAATAACGTTTATTTATGTTAAAATGTCACCCTTCCCTGGGAGTTTGATTGACCCGCGATCTGACCAATCATATCCCGGAATTCGCCATTTTGTCCGACAAAGCGGTCAGGAGAGTTAGATTAGCGTTGGTGAACTTGATAAATTGTGTGTCCTCACGTCTTTCCGCGCTTGAAACAACATTCCTTTCATGTTCATTCATGTTTATTTGATGCTATAAATTAACTAGTATGAAGAGATTATCACTCTATATATAGGCTCTATATACTGTTTAAACTTCTTTAAAAAGTTACAATATTTTAAATATGAAACTGTTTCATACGTTGTCAGTGTCCTCTTTGCTTCACTTCGTGAGAACATGATGTGTGGCGTGAGAGCGGACATAGCAACAGTAACTAAAGGGGGCGGGTCTTTGCGAACGGTCAATTATAAGCAAGTTTTACTTTATACACTGAGTGGCCATCCTCTTGTTTTTCACCTTGGCCCATCGCTCTCCGTCCTTGAGAGAAGCGTCATTGACCGCTGTTGTGTCTGTTAGGTTGTGGACATAGTCTCATCTATGTTTAATCAGTGTTTTCTTTCCTTGGTGCTGCTGGAGGACGGGAGTGGATGCGTTCGTCTTTTATCCTCCCACCGTGGATGTAATGGGATTCTCGTGTTTTGCGTTGAGGCTGACGACACGTTCATTTAGCCTTTCAAGGGACGCTTCATTACTTGCGGATCCTGCTGAGGTCATTGGAGGGTCAGAGATCATGTGTGGAAAATAGCCTTATTTATTCAGTCAACACTACTCTGTGTCTTCTTGACAATGAGATTTTCGTGCAGATCTCTTTCAGGACTAAGTCAGACCACGAGCGCTACTCTTGAAGTTAAACGTTTGACGTCTACAATCCATTCACAGTTTTGGCTCCGATGGAAACGGGTTGAAACTGGAATCTAGTGACATTTAGAACAAGAGGAGGTGAGAAAAAATGACACCGGGAATGAAAGAGAGGCGTGGTTAATAATATTCAGCATGTTATTATACATACAGTACAGAGTAATACACGATTGTTTGATCATATAGAAAGCACAACAATGAGTTCAGCAGTGTCCGTCCTTTCCCATGAAGCATTACAAGTGACGTAATGAATGCTGCTATTCTATTTGTTGTCGGAAAGACGAGGAATCATGGAGGACACCAGGTTTATTCTTGCCTATTTGTTGTTCAAATCTGATTATATTTAGCATCCCATTCATTGACAACCATATAAACATCCTGACTATTCTGGAATTCTGGCCAAATACAGGCCATTTTTTCTGCGCAAAAAAACTTAATTATCCATATTATATGTAAATACGCACTATGATGACGACAAGGCGATGCAGAATACATCGTTCTCCCCTCCGCCACGTTTAAAGTTTGTGGCCCACCCATCATTTTAGTGGTAAATCTGACTTAAAAGGGCGTTTATATCCAATTTTTACTAGGAAACTTGCATTTATGACAATTGCGATAGCAAGTGAAGGCAGCAATCTGTCTCATTTGCCCTGGTTTCTTTCGAGGGGATGGTCTATGCGTGTATAACACCGTCACACAGTGATTCTATTTTAGAAACTGGTTTCAATTATTTGATACGTCACGGCTGGAGCAACAACACAAAGTATGGCTTTATTTAATGTTATAAGCGTCTAATGTGACATTTAATATCATTGCCTGTGTCTTTTATCATATTGACTTTATCACGGTTTATAGTTGAGTCGTGTCAGGTGTGGACAGACAAATCGCTCGTCTCTGGAATCTCATCGCATCGCATCTGGTTAGGACACGGTGTAAATGTTTCAGGTCTTTTCAATTTTGGCTTCTAACGATTACAAAAACAAGATAATGGAGGTAAAATGATTATTGTGCTGCTGCTTAACATGGGTACGCAGCTAAACGCGTACCTAAAGATTTTTTACAGAGTATTCATGTAAACACAGTGGGTTTCGTCTTAAGTAAATGCAGAGAATTAGTAAAGAAAGTGCATGCGTAACAGTACATTGGATCCGTGCATTCGCTCTTAAAGCGACAGCAGCCTAATAAACCTGCTGCAGCACTAATTTGACTCTTTAGGCACGTATCCGAAGCCAAAAGTAGCAATGCTTCGCTTGTCTGCGTATTTTGCCGATTTAGTTCCCTCTCACAGAAAGCCGCCTCAGATGAATAACTAATCAAGCAGTAGACCGCATTTTACGACAGTCACGTTACGTCATTTGAGTGATTAAGGAGGATCGAAAGCACACCGCTTTAATCTGAATTGTTTTATCTTGATTGTTGTGTTTTCATAATCCAAAATGGAAAAGAAATGACGGTTAATTGCACCACCCTAATGTTTGAGTTGTCCTGGAGATTTCAGGTCATTATCAGATCTGGGTTGTTCAGTTTTACAACTTGTTTGCAGTGTTTTACTTTCACTTCAGCTTGCCACACCTTAAAATAGCTGCTTCTACAACCTCCGGGGCTGAATCTGTGGCCGTTTGACTTGATCTGAAGCCCTACTCTGTGGCATTGCCTTGTCATCCGCGGACAGAGCCAGTTGTTGCGCATGCCTGGACCACATGTTCCGATTCCAGACCAGGACTTCTTGCTCTTTGGGAGAAAAAACTGCCTGAAGTTCGCTCTCAGAGTGCAAGGGAACAACCATTGTAGCTGTCAGGCATAGCTATGAGTGTGTAACCTTTCCCAGGCTGGCCTGTACACCGAAGACCAGCCAAAAACTGCCAGGGAAAGGTCAGCATGCACAAAATATCAGAAGAGAGCTAAGTAGGTTGACCGTTTGATATCTTGTGTAACTGTACTCACGTTCTCGGCATTGGATGTATTTATATCACATCTCTTTGAAGAGCAAGAGGGCAAACTGGAGTTTTTAATCTTTCTGATGAAAAGGTGCAAAACACCACCATGATTCGGTTGTGCTATGCTAACAGATATTCAACAAATACATAGTCTACATAACTACAGCCTTTTATTACACAAAACTAGTTATCATGTAAGAATGGTTAAATAAAAGAGCAGGTTACACTTTATTTTAAGGTGTCAATATTACAGTGTAATTATACATTTAAGTACTGAGTAATGACAATTAACTACATGTACTTTCTATAGGGTTAGGGTTAGGATGAGGGTTTGGTTTAGGGTTAATTGCATGTAATTATGCATAATTTCTAGTTATTACTATAGTAAATACATGTAACATATGTAACAATGACACTGTAAAATAAAGTGTTACCAAAGAGCAGATGATGTGAACTCCACATTTAAGAGGTCATAACTGTTAATTACATGTATTGCCGTTTGAGAACTTTTAATGCAACCATCAGAGATAAAAGATTGAGGGACACAACTTCCGGGAGAGAATTCCAGAGCCGTCAACCTGCTAAAATGCTCCAAAAGAGATTCCACCACCCAATTTGTCACTTTAAAGGCACCACTGCTAAATAAAAAAAATAATCGGCTATTGGGCAAGTATTGGAGTCGGTTTTTGGGATTGACAGCCACATTGATTTACAAGTGTGAGTGTCAAAATGTAAAATGAAAGTAGCATCTCGAATACAGTCTGTACTGAAACGTCTTACAACTTTTGATAGACAACAGACCAATTGAGCTGCTGGTATATCCGCCAAATCTTCATTAACCGTCAGCAGCTTTTATATCTGGGTTGAGAGTGGAGCACACAATCTTCAGACGATACACAGCTCATAACTGCGAAAACCACACATGAAAACTCGCAGTAGAATAGTAATAACAAACAACAATTTTGGCTCTTTTACTTTTGGTGGATGTATTCCGCCATATTGCTCATTGCAGTTTCTCCCAGTCATGACTAATAGCGGTGAACCGTCTTTCTAAATCTATAGTCTTTGGCAAACGATGATCGGCCGGGAAACAATGTGTAATCTGACACGTTTCTCATCCACGACACAACAAGAATTTAGGAGTCAAAATCACACAATCTCTTGTTGGAAAGCTGCATGATTTGAGGTATCATTCTTCAGTCTGTAGGATGAGCCACATGCCAATGTTTAATCCTTATGGTAAGTATAAACAATAATCGTGATGTCTGTCTAATAATGTCTGTAATATTACCATTACCATATTTGCAAATCCGACAAAGCAGTGCCAGCGGAGTTTTGTTTTATGGTTCTTGCTATTTATGAACTCCGTTTATGACTCGAATATAAAATATCATTTTTATTTCTTGCAGGTCACGCATTACAAACAGTACCCACCCAACACTAGCAAGGTGTATTCTTACTTCGAGTGCCGTGAGAAGAAGACAGACCCTACCAAGCTCAGAAAAGTGAAATACGATAAGACGGTCTTCTATGGGCTTCAGTACATTCTCAACAAATACTTAAAAGGTACGTTGGACGTGGCTGTCAATGCTGATTTAACTTGTAAATGGAAAACGCAGCCCCGCTGGTAATTTTGGGTTGCTCGTGCTCAAGAATGCGGCCGGCCCTCCGAACTCAGGCGTACAGTCAGTTTGCTTCATTCTGCTCATAAACAGGCTGAAAAATAATAACACTGATTGTTCCAACAGAAAAAAATGACTTTCTCGTGATGGAGCCGGTGTAAAATGACTGAGCTTGATGGTAGAGTTATTGCAGCAGACGGGTTTGAGGTTGTTGTTCTTGCATGCCGATCAAATATGCCACATTTATAAAGGAATTTTGTCTATTTTTACACTTTAAAGGATTTCATGGTGCTCTGGGGTGAAGGCTTTAGAAATTGTGTTATAGAGTGAAACGAGACAATGGAACATCTGCTCTTTAACCCACAAAAGACAGCTGTCCTATACAGTCTGGTGCGCAGCTTCAGTCTAAATTCGCATTTTTAGTACACTAATAAATACTCAAGTTGCAGTGTTTCTGCTGTCTTCCTTACATCAGTTGTTCATGCTTGAATTTTACAATTCATTCATTCATCATAGTATTTCCTTTCTTCAATTACAGACATTTTGAGTAATTTTGTATGCAAAAAAGAAATTTGATTGGTTAGTCAAAAAAAAAAGTTAAAGGATTAGTTCACTTTCAAATGAAAATTACCCCAAGCTTTACTCACCCTCAAGCCATCCTAGATGTATATGACTTTCTTATTTCTGACGAAGACTATCTGAAAAATATTAATAAATATCCTGACACATCCGAGCTTTAATGCACTACCAAATGAGTATGAGCTCAAGAAAGTGTCTCCAACCACATCTATCCATCATAAACATATTCCACGCGGCTCCGGAGGGTTAATAAAGGCCTTCTGAAGCGAAGCAATGCATTTGTGTAAAAAAAAAAAAAAAAATCCATATTTTATATATCCATAAGTTTTGTAGCTTCCACCAGACCGCCTTCCGCATTCCTCAAAAAGCTTACGCTGTACGTCCTACACCTTCCCTATTCAATTTATTATTTATTATTATTATTTATTTATTTATTATTCCCTATTCGTTTTCCATCATTTAAATACGGAATGCGGTCTGGCGGAAGCTACATATTTTACTTCATAACTTGTTAAATATGGATATTTTTTACACAAACGCATCGCTTCGCTTCAGAAGGCGTTTATTAACCCTCCAGAGTCGCTTGGAATATGTTTATGATGGATGAATGTGGATGGAGAGATGCATGACATATAACAATCGGATACTCCCACGTAAACAAACAACCTTGTCTAAAACGTTTAACCTGAAAAAGCACTGCTTTTTTTAGGTAGTGTTAAGATGATACTGGTAAGACAAAGCTGCACTGTGAGCATGGAAGTTTCCTTTAATCCAACTACGCCAGGATGTAGGAAAGTGTGCAATTACACACACGCACAAACAGGGACACACACCACCCACCCTCTATTGCAGTGTCTTTTTATTCCTGTAATGTTCCTCCACTTGTTTGTGGTGTGTTGCTCCAGTCTCACAGTTGTCACTTCTCTTTTTGCGCTCACAGGACAGGTTGTGACACCAGCAAAGATTCAGGAAGCAAAAGAGGTCTACCGGGAACACTTTCAGGATGATGTGTTCAACGAAAAGGGATGGAATTACATTTTGGAGGTAGGGAGAACCTAGTTTCTCTGACTTTTCTGTCTGTGCCGAATGTTCCGTAACATCTCTTATCACTGATATCACTGCAGAAATACAACGGTCACCTGCCTATTGAGATCAAGGCTGTGCCGGAGGGAAGTGTTATCCCGCGTGGGAATGTGCTGTTCACCGTAGAAAGCACCGATCCGGAGTGCTACTGGCTCACTAACTGGGTTGAGGTGAGTCATGACCCTAAACTGATACCTACAGTTATGTTTTTATTCATCTAACACTTTTATTCAGACTTACTTTGCATTCTGGGTATGTTTTTTTTTTTTTGTCGTCAGTATATGGGATTTAGCTCCCATGGGAACACAAAGTCTGGGTCTAGGCTCAATATTAGGTCCATTTAAGGCCAGTACTGCATTATTGCACTGTAATTTTATATCCAGCTAGCCTAAACATTTATAGTTTTGTGACATATTAATGTTATTTAAAACTGCCAATTTAAATGTCACCAAGGTAGGATTATCTGTAGATTTAGAGCTGGATAATTAATCGCTAAAAGATTGTGATCTCGATTCAGTCACCTTTTTGCACTCTTTCCTAAATGACGATTCGGCTGTGTCTATTAAACCTTTAACAAGTACGAACACAGCAAACATTCAGATCTGCGTTTGAACCAGAGAGAGCCGTTGTCATATATAAGTCTTTTCAACCACAAAGTATCATTATTTCTGTCTTACAAATATTGAAAGTACTGGGATAAAAGTTTATAGTTTACAGATATAAACACTAATGTCTATGGAAGTGAACAAAATAGAGCAAATCGCCTTTTGAAAGTAACTTAGTTCTTCAAATAACGATTGTATCAATGTCATTGTTACACCAGTAGGTGGCGACATGTGTCATTGAATCGTTCATTCAAGAGATTTATTCAAAAACGCTAAATCATCCAGTAATGAAACGAGTGAAGTCTTAGAGTGAGTCATTGAATCATTCATTTAATGTTTTTCAATTTAAATGAATTCAAATGAAATATTTTAAATCGACGTCAGCAATTATCATGTTGTTCAGAACCATGAGAAAATTGTGATTTCATTTTAAAACAACAACTTTTAATGGACGATTTGTGTTAATGAAATAAAATATGTTTCATTTTTTTCATAAATTCCATTTTATTTTTTCCCAAAGTCTGTTTTGCATGTGAATTCCAATCAATAACATTTCAGGATAGTTTTAAGGGTTGAATTAAATTTTAATAATCAAAAAGCATAAATAAAACATTTAATAATTTAATGTTACTAACTTTTTAACCACAAAAAGGCGCTATAAAATCTGTTTCGTTTTTCCCGTATTGTGTGTTTTATGTTTTAGTACAAATTTATCATCAAAAAGGGTGGTAATCAGATCAATTATTATTAATCATATTTGAAAATCTATGAAACTAATGAGCCAACAGAATTTTTTTTATTAATTTGTTTTTTTTTCAAATATATAGATTATTTGTTCTGGAATTTATTAAAACGCCAGCCTTGAAATTGCATTTTAATCTCGACTATTTAGTTGTGTTCTTATTTACAATATAAATAATATTTTGATTTGTCCAAAATCTGTCACTTTCAGAATACTAAATATGATTAATAATTAATTTGGCACTGTATATTAGCAACAGAACACACAGATTTCAGGGTGTCCGTATAGGCAGCGTGATCCTCGTTGGGTTCATAATTCAGAGGAATTATATATAATTGGGCTTGTAGGACATAGTTTACGTTTTCCACTGTAATGACTAAAGTGTTTTCCGAACTTTCCATGTGACGGATCGGACTATTTCTGTCAAGCTTCCTGTAACGGATTGTGTAAACAGTGACATGTCACGTCTCCCAAACTTCTCATTAGGATTTAGCATCAAACACGCTGAGTCATGCTGACAGCCCGACGTCCAGCCCCACCTGAACAGTCATCGTGATCTAGTATATCTGTCACAGAGGGGAACGGAGCCTGCTTTTCTTTTACTTCTGCGAGTATTTGTGTATTCAAGTCCGGTTTAATTGAATAAGGGGTCGGTTTCCTTTTACACATGGCTTTGAATGTATGGCAAACATGACATGTGAAGATGTTAAATTTAGACTTCCTCTCTCTGCGTTGGTGTGTGTGTGTGTGTGTCCGTATGCCCTTGGCACTCAGAACAGACTGTCACCACATATCTATTCTTCAGTTAATTCAGGAGATTGTAAACACATGTCTACTTCCTTTGATGACCATGGGAAGGAGACTTTTCAGACTCGCAAGGCGACATTATACTGATAACTAAAATATTTAGTATAATCTTCCCTTAAACCTTCACCCCAATTCCAGAAGTTATCCTTTCAACAGTGTTTTTGATCTGCCTGCATTGACACCACTGTATGCAAAGTGAGCTGGACGAAGGCATCACTGTTTTCTGCTGTATAGTTAAATTAATAACTAATGATTTTTTACAACAGAATGAATCCCGACCGAACTTACTTAAGCTGGACAGTGACACTATTTTCTTCTACAGCTGCCAACATCACTGTTTCCTCATCACTGTAAAGCTGCTTTGGCACAATCTGCATTTTAGAAAGTGCTATATAAATAAAGGTGACTTGACTTTGTGGAGAGAATTTAGTCACATTTTGGCTTGTTGCTTTACAGTTGGCTATAATACAAACATTCACACCAGTTATGAAGATGCACATCTCTGCACAAAGCCAGATTTAGGGCTGTGTTGATCCATGACTCAGAGTTAAGGACATTAAGCGTGAAATATACTCGTTGAAGACACACAGATCAGATCATTGGACCTGATTAATGCTTGAAAGCTATTTGGATCACTTCGATAACCATCAGTCAGATGAATTTGGTATTCACCGCGCTAGCTAGCAGATTCATCATTTTAGATCAATGTTTGGCATACAAGCCAAATTCCAAGTGCCAAATCTGAGTAAAAATCAACGTTGGCGAGTAATTATCGACGATTATCAAATTGCAAAGGTTGCCATTTAATTGTATGAATATATAGTCTGCGTTGGAACGCTTATAATGTGGATTTAAAAACGCAGCATGGGCAACCATTTATCCAAATTTATAATGAGAATGGTTTATAAATATGCTGCCAAAAAAAGGAAACTTTAAGGTCTTCCTGTGGTTTTCCGCCAAAACAAAAGCTCTATGGTTTAATGTTTTAAAGCAAAGATATTAAACCATAAATATTAGTGTAGTATTTTTTACTGTATTGTGTAAAATACAATTATTATGCTATATTATTTTCCAACATCATTGTGGTGGTTCAGGTTTTCCTTCTTTTTTTTGTTTGTCGTGCATAATTCATCAGTGCATTTTTTTCCCATGTTATCTTACTCAGAAAGGACTTTCTTTTTAATTGACCACTTTATTAGGTTGTGTGAGCTATTGAATAATGCTAACCAGTCGCCCAATAGCTATTCAGGCATTGTTTTAAGAAATTTACTACTCTATTGTAGCGCAGAATGCCCACTTGTCATGATCCAATCAGTTCCTGATGGATAAAATCAAGTCTCGCCCAACATTTCCCTATGTTCTCATTGTAAAATAGCTTGTGAGGTTAACTGCCACAAACATTCTGCAATGACAAACGTATAAGATCACAATCAAATGAGGATTGTGGGGTTTTCCAGCAGATTCAGATGGTTTGGGGACAAATGAACTCTAGTGACTGCTTTTGTAATCAATGTCCAAGAATCTAATGTTACGCGAGTTGAATCGAGTTCATGTGATTGGGACACTGGGAAGTTCTTGTGTCCAAAGAGCACCAGGGCTTATCAGGATATGTGTTCAGTATGATAATATTGACTTGACCGGCTGGTCTTAAACAAAGCATTTCTGCCGGGCATCCCCTCGTATGGGTCCATCAAACCCGCTGTGTTGACTTGGTGACACTTCCCAAGCACTCTGATGGCATGAAGTGGGTCTTTAGGTTGTTTTTGGATTCAGGTTCCAGCTGACTACATCAGCATTAGCTTTGCTTTTGAGCGCAAAGAAATGTGCAACTTTCACATGTGACGATACAGAAGCTGCATTAAAGGGGACCCTTTAGGCTGCTTTGCATAATATGTAATAGTCTCTGGTGTCTCCAGAATGTGTCTGTAGTTTCAGCTCAAAATCCCCCACAGATCATTTATTAAATCTATTTGGTTGTGAGCAAAATCATGCCATTTTTGTGTGTGTCCCTTTAAATGCAAATGAGCTGCTGCTCCCCACCCCCTTTCCAGGAGAGCTTTAACAGCTCAACAACAACAAAGCTGGAGAATCTCACGCAGACAAAATGAGGAAAGTGTTCATCCTTAGATTGTTCGAACCGGAGTCGACACTGATGGAGAGACTCAGGAAGAAGTCCCAACTTTTAGACGTTTCTGAACGGTTAGTGGATAAATTGATGTAGTTGCTGTGGAGTTGATCAACTCATCACTAGCATGTGCCGTCATGTTCATCTTTTTTCGTTGAATTGACCCTCGTTACTGAAGCAGTCCGGCGTTCTGACGAATAATGTTACCTGTTAGATGTTGCTATAAAAGGACCAAAAAGCCCGCCGAGAGCAGCAGCTCATTTGCATTTAATTTATTTATTCTGATTCATGGGGATTATTAAAAAAAAAAATGGGTGCATTTTTACCATTTATAGACTGGTTGTTTGCACACACTATGGACTTGCGTTCAAACGCCTCATAAAACTGAATTTTGCATAAAAAAAACAGACAGGAAACAGTTTCAAAAACTAAACTCCTTGTACGGCATGCTAATAAAGCAACACAATTGTGTGATAAATACCTGAGGGAACTGTTAAAGTGATTCGTTTGTCTCCTCAACAGACTATCCTGGTTCAGTCCTGGTATCCCATCACCGTCGCAACCAACTCACGAGAACAGAAGAAGATTCTGGCCAAATATCTCATGGAAACGTCAGGAAGCCTGGAGGGACTGGAATATAAACTGCATGACTTCGGCTACAGAGGGGTTTCATCTCAAGAGGTGTTGCTACATTAATTTGTGCATCACATCTGTCCCACATTGATCAAATAACCCATATTAATTGGGTTAACATATGATTGGAATGTCTAAGATGAGACTCTATCTAGAAGTCAAAAGTATCGCCTTACTCGTATTAATAACATACATACTGTAAATACCAAGCATTATACACATACAGCACATATCAAACATCCTCCACCCTGTAATTTTCTCTCGATGGTTTAATTTCTGCACGAGCTATGCATTGATACTCATGTCTCGTTTTCAGACTGCTGGTATCGGCGCATCTGCACACTTGGTAAACTTCAAAGGAACAGACACTGTGGCCGGGATCGGCGTTATTAAGAAGTACTACGGCACCAAAGACCCGGTTCCTGGTTTCTCAGTACCAGCTGCAGAACACAGGTGGAACGACTCTAAAAGCTTAATGATAGTAAATCACATAGCTTAAAGGGATGGTTCACTCAAAAACTGAACTTTTCATTCACTGTGTTGTAAGAGAAGTTTATGTATTCACCTTGTTTGTAATGTAAGATTGTGTTCAAGTCAATTTGTACCAGTGTCATCCACTTCCGGTTATTTTTAGCTGCGCATAAAACGTTATGCTGCTTGATATTGCAAACATTCTTATCGCATTTTTCTAGCTCTTTACCAATAACGGCTAATGAATTGGAAATAGCTTACTTCCACGTTGCAAAATAAGGTGCATGGGCCAATGCATTCTGGTTAGTTAGTACTGCATCATTACCCTTCTTATTTCCTCACACTCCAGCAGTTTGCGGTGTAAAAGACACAATGTAGTAAATTGAAACAGGAACTTTGCACGTTGTTTCAGTAGTGCTTTTGAAATGAGTCTTTCTTTGGTATATTTTGTCAACGCTGCCACCTAGTGGTCTAAATCTGAAACTGTTGTGATCAGCGGCACTTCAGGTGTTTTGTTTTGAGATGAATATATTGCATTGTAATAGCATTGGAAAATTTTATACTAATAAAAAATATTTTCCTAAATATTTTAGCTGGTCCAATTATGCTGTTCCCTGATCTCATTGACTGTCTTTGTGTTGCAGCACAATCACTGCCTGGGGAAAGGACCATGAGAAGGATGCTTTTGAACACATCATCAAGCAGTTCCCCTCTGTCCCCGTTTCTATCGTCAGCGACAGCTACGACATCTACAACGCCTGTGAGAAGATCTGGGGGGAAGATCTGAGGAGTCTGATCGAGATGAGGAGCGCAGACGCCCCGCTGGTGGTCCGACCAGATTCAGGAAACCCTCTAGACACAGTGCTAAAGGTACACATTAGCATAATCTTTTGATGAAACCGTTTTTCATATATATATTTATATCAATGTGTAGTGCAACCATCATCCTATTTTGAAGATGTTTGAACATAAAAACATATTTTTTCCCATTAACCCAAAGCAGTCCACATAAAGACGCTGTCATTATGTCTTATTTTCCAGGTCCTAGAGATTTTAGGAAAGAAGTTTCATCCGACTGAGAACTCTAAAGGCTATAAAGTGCTTCCGCCCTACATCAGGGTCATTCAGGGTGACGGTGTGGACATCAATACTTTACAGGAGGTGTGTATGTCCAGCACATGACAGACTGTATGCTTCATGAGCTCTTGGCGAGTTTAAGCTCATTCTGTGTCGTTTTGATCGTTTTCTACAGATTGTAGAGGGCATGAAACAGCACAGATGGAGCATCGAGAACATTGCGTTTGGCTCAGGAGGAGCATTGCTGCAGAAACTGACCCGAGATCTGCTCAACTGCTCTTTTAAGTGCAGTTATGTGGTGACAAACGGACTGGGCGTAAGTGCCGACTAGTTTAGTTTATTGTTAATTTTAATGACGTCAGAAAATTCCTTAAAATTGACAACTCTACTCATTTTTTTACGGAAATATATCTGACCTTGGATATAGCATGCATTATTAAGAAAATGTAGAATTTATTATTAATAAGATGTTGTTAATTATAGGTAAACGTCTTCAAAGATCCTGTTGCAGACCCCAACAAAAGGTCAAAGAAGGGTCGGCTTTCTCTTCACAGGACGCCAAGTGGAGATTTTGTTACTCTGGAAGAGGGGAAGGGTGATTTGGAGGAGTATGGAGAGGTACGTTCCTTCAGTGCGATTGAATGAATGACGCATTTGACTTGATACTAGAGCTGCACGATTCTGGATAAATTGTGGATTTCTATTGTTTTGTTTAAAATAGAGATTACGATCCTGAATAGACGGCTAAGCAAAACATGTCATTTACAAAGCGCCGTTCCGTTACGAAAGTGCGGACTCATAGGAAGACCGTGAGAGTTTAGGGTGCCATGTGGGACCAGGCCTTACTCATTCTTGAATGAATCAACCATTTGAACGAATCGTTTGAATGAATGACTCAATGACTCACTCATCTTAAGAAGTTCGCTCCCGACATCTACTGGCCGTTTTGTTTCATGTTTATCTTTTTTTTTTTACCAACGTTTTTCAAAAAATATTTAAAACAATGTCATTACATTTATAGTTTGCACTTTTTTCAGTGTAAATGATTTAATTTGATTGGTAACGACACTATAGTGTTTTATTAAATTTTTTGATCAATTTTTTAAGAATTTAAAATGATGTAGCATACATTTAATAAAATTAGATTTTAAAAAAGCTCTTTATAAAGGTAAAAAATGCCCTCTGGGTAAATATCACAAATATGCAGATTTAAATATGTCAAAGGTGATTTAACACCGATGCGAATATTGATTCAGAATAAATTAGATTTACACAGCAAAAAAAAACATTTTTTTTTTAAAAAAAAAATACAAGTTTAATAAATTTAAATTTAAAAAAAAAAATCAGTTTCAAATGATTCAATGACTCGCTCATAAAGACTTCACTCGCGAATCAGCTTTTTTGTTTTAAAAACAAATCTGAAATGATTCAATGACACTTATCGCCACCTACTGGAGTAACAATGTAATTGATACAATCTTTATTTGAAGCATCAAGTTACTTTCAAAAGGTGATTTGCTCTATTTTCTTCTGTAGACATCAGTGTTCATATCCAAACTATAAACTTTATCCCAGTACTTCTGTGTAAATCCGAATTAGTATAACATATTAACACATAAATAATGCAGAAGACTGTTTGTGAAGCTGTTGCATTCCTACACATGACAACTGCTCTCTCTGGATCAGCGGCAGCGAATGTTGAAGATTTTGAATCATTGCAGTGCAGGAATAAAATTGTTTGAATCTTTTAACAATTATTCGTACAGCTCTACTTGATACGAACGAGGAAAAATGTTAATCCATTGCATAATTGTGTATCGTCAAGTGACAACCAGTTCACTGTCCTTCTGTTCCCTCTCAGGATTTGCTGCACACGGTGTTCAGGAACGGGAAGATTGTAAAGACGTACACCTTCGATGAGGTCAGAGACAATGCCAAGCTGAAAAAGAGCGAACTGGAGGACCTGCTGCTCTGAGAACGTCAATCTCCTCCTCCGTCAGTCCTCTCGCCACCCCACATCCACCCGAGAGGACCTGCGTCCCGACCCCACGCCGCTGACAGACGTGAGGACACACAGTTAGCCCACCTTCAGTTCAGTGTACAGAACTGATCTATGTTTCTGTCTACTGACTCCACTATGCTTCAATGTCTCTTTCTAATGGCGGATGAGAGCAATTTTCATGCTATTTAAATCATGTAACTGTGTATTTGACCAAGCGTGCTATATCACACGTCTTTGCAGGAATGGAGACGTATATGTGTGTGTATACCGCGAGAAGATTTTGCTTTGCTTGACTGTAGGACTGAAAGGTAATCGTTCGGTGTTTGTTGAATGTGAATGTTGTGTGTAGGGTTTTCGCTTTATCAGAGGATTAATCTATTCCTTTATGCAAAGGAGATGGCTGAACTTTCATTCTCTTTTGTTGGCTTTGTGTTGGTCACGTGTTTAGGTTCGCCCTGAAATCTAAAGAACTGAATGAGAAACTTAATTTTGCATAAAGAAAATGGAAGCTTTAATTCTTTTCATCGGGATGTTTTATGTTACTGTATTTTTTACTGTAACTCTCAGTAGTGATTTAATGGAAGCTTGTTTCCAACACTAAATAAAAAAATAAAAAAGGTAATTGTGACTTTTTATCTCACAATTCTTACTTTTCTCACACAATTGCAACTTTTTATCTCACAAAAAGTCCGAATTGGGATATATAAACTGACATTTGGACATTATAACATGCAATTGCGAGTTTATATCTCGCAATTGCAAGAATAAAAGTCAGAATTGTCAGATAAAAAGTTCTTTTTTTATTTAAGTAAGTAAAGAACGTTTAGAACATTTCATGGCAGAAACAAGTTTCCATATGATTCTCATTAATCATTCTCATTATTAACATTGAAAGTGTTCATTTTTGTTACTGCAATGCAGTATTTCTTTTTAAATATTGCCATATAATATTTTTTAAATTTATTTAAATCAGCATAAATTAAAGGCGCCACATATAAATACTGTATATTAAATATTTGAAATATACTTTTTTTTTCTCTCCAATCTCAACAGGCCTAAAAGTAGGATTCATTTTCTTTATGCAAAATATAACTTCTTATTTCTCTGATTTGATTTTTTTTTGGGGGGGGGGGATGAAATATAATCTGGACATGTCTTTGACAGAATTCAACCAGATATATGAGATATGCTTCCCTTTCTACGCCATCCCAATTTTGCCAACATTTTAAATGCTCCATCATGATATACAATGTAAACCTGAACATCTTTTTTTAAATATTCACTACAGCTTTATTTGAAAAGACAAGTTTTATTATACAGCGGGAATCATTTTAGAAGAGCTTGGTTTTAATATTTTGTATACTTAATGTTTCAAACTCCAGAATCATTATTTTTTATGACGGACGTGAATACCGCTAGAGTTACCATAGTAAATATCCATAGTCAGAGTAATGTGGCCAAACTGCCTCCTCTCTTGTATATATCGGCGTGTGTTTTTATTTTGAGAGAGCTGGCTTCTTATTAGTGCAAATAGAGATCTGTTCTTATTTTTGTCTAATGCCCATTTTGTAACGACAGAAATTCACTGATCTTTTACGTTCTGTAGAAGACGACGTTCGCTCAGTCTCTGGCACATGTTGAAACGCGCGTGTGTGTGTGTGTGTGTGTGTGTGTACATGTTTGATTGTACACTTGGTTGACAATACTTGCTAATTATAATTTCATTGATGTTTTTATGTATATGTTGGATCTCCCTTTTTCTTTCAACCCCTTCAGGAATTTTAAACCAACATGACCGATGCCGTTTTGACGCCATATTGAAAAAAACAACAGTCCATACTTTTTGCTGAAATGTTATTATTTCTTTTCCTTTTTTATGGAATAGAGAACAAGATGAAACCATTCCCTTTTATAGCTGCTGTAAGGACAGTAAACTGTTTCTCGATGCACTAGCCTTCAATCTAGTAATTAAATCACTTCATTTTGATGACGAGTTTAAAGCTGTGTTAAGGAACATTAGTGTGGAAGTTTAAATAAAAAGCAATATCATACCATTTCAGGTTTTACTTGTGTTTCTCTCGATGCAGTGGTCGTGTGAATTACAAAATGTATTTACTGGTCATATTTGGTTGCAGACATTCATTGCACAATACATATAGTGCCCTACTCTCCATATAATAACATACATGTAAATAATCTATAATAAATGTATATTTTTAAAGAAATATTAAAGTTAGAATTTGTATAATAACTATGCAATATAGTATATGAATACAGGGTTGGGGAGTAACGAAATACAAGTAACTTAGTTACATGTTTAAAATACAAAATTTGAGTGACTGTATTTCATTACAGTTCCATTTTAAATGGGTGGTAATCAGATTACAGTTACATCTGAAAAGTATTTTGGATTACCAAAGTGATTACTTTGAGTTTTAATGTCATTTAAACAGCGATTGGTGATTCTCTGACTCTGACCGTCTGAAAAAGATGAGTTCAGTTTCATCAGCATTTTAATACTTTTAAGAGGGATCATAAAATTTTTTTTATTTTTATTTAGTTCTGTCCTGAACAAGACAAAATGACTGAATTTATAGAAAAAAAGCCAAACTTAACTGTCCTGTTTTCATGTTTTGTGATAGTTGTTTGCAAGTCGTTTTATAATTGTTAAAAAGGTCACTGCAACTTTTTCTCACGATTTGTTTTTTTTTCCCCTCACAATTGTGAGTTTGCATTTCACAATTCTGACTTCTTTTTCTCAGAATTGCGAGATTTAAACTCAGAATTGCGAGTTATAAAGTCAGAATTTGGAGATTTAAACTTAAACTTGCAATACTGACTTTTTTTCTTGCAATTGTGAATTTTGTATGTGAGTTTATATCATAATTCCGACTTTATAACTCATAATTGCAACTTTATATCACACAATTCTGAGGGAAAAAGTCAAAATTTTGAGATTGCAATTGCCTTTTTTGTGTTTGTTTCACACTTATTAATATTCCAAAGTATTCTAAAGTATTTAGATTAAGTTACTAAACTTGAGTAATGTAACGAAATACGTTACAAATGACTTTTTAAAGCATGTATTTTTTAATCTGTAGTGAAATACATTTTAAAAGTAACATACCCAGTTCTGAAGGAATACAAGTATTGTGTGTGTGTGTGTATATATATATATATATATATATATATATATATATATATATATATATATATATATATATATATATATATTTTACCGAGATTTAAATTCCCAATGAAATGGGATAACCTTTCTTAGGCGAAAGTGTGTTTTTATCTGCATCAACTCACCCCTTTTTTAATGTAACTCATTTTGACCGTTCCAATATGGCGGACGGTCGTGTATAGCGGTATTGACAACGCAAGAATATAGTCATGATAAGGTCGTTTAAGACATGAAAAGCTAGGGTTAGAAGATCTGTTGCCAAACATAATAATCATAATAATAATGATCCAATCATAGATTCTTACGCATTTTTACAATTTAAAGTTTGTTTTTGTCCGCGCACTATGTATGTATATATATATATATATATATATATATATATATATATATATATATATATATATATATATATTACGGAGCCCCTAAAGGGACGTGGTGGTGGTAAAAAAATGGGATGGGAGGAATTTTTTTTAAAGAAATCTCCCTTGCAAAACCTGTTGTGAGCTCGGACAAAACCTTCCTGTTTAATGTCCCTCTGGCTGGCAGTCGTGTTTATTAATTCAGCTCGAGCATTAATACACACAAATGATGCGCTGCTCATTTAGAGTTTGAATTTTCCTCAAACAAGCTTTATAATTGGTCTCTATTAGCAGCGGCGGTGAGACAAGTCCGAAGGGACCGTCTGAAAAGTGCAAAATCAGAAAAGCATTTCTACAAAAATAGTCATTAATAACTTCAATGTTACACACTGTAGTCAGTTCAAACATCACTGCTCTCCTGCTGGTTACACTACAACACTTAGTTTGGCATGTTAGTTTGATGTTATGCAGTTTACATACTTACAACCAGCATGATAATTGCTTACTGAATCTGATGGCATTACAAGTTATTAGATGTTTTACTATTAACAGTGAAGTTATTGATTTTGTTTCATAATAATCATAAAATTTATATGTAATTTTTTTTAAATCAAACTAAGTGTTCTAGTACAACCAGCAGGAGAGAAGTGTTACAGTGAAGTTATTGAGCGTTTTTCATCATATAAATGAGAAAAAGGGTTTTGGGTTTTGCACTTTTCAGACGGTCCCTTGTCTCGCGCCGGCTTGTAGAGACTAATTTATATATTGTAAAGCCCATTTGAGGAAAATTGGGTTGTTGTAGCTCGTTGTCTATGTTACTTTGATTGGAAATATCTGCATTTGTGTTTTAACAACGTTTAATTCACGAGTTATTGATCCGGGAAGCTCGAATATGTGATTGCTAACTTTACTGAACTCCTTAAATACTGACCGCATTTCTTTATATTTGTGTCAAACAAGTTCAAACTCTAAATGTGTCGCGCATCATTTGTGTGTATTAATGCTCGAGCTGACTTAATAAACACGACTGCCAGCCAGAGGGACATGAAACTGGAAGGTTTTGTCCGAGCTCACAACAGGTTTTGCATATTTTTGCGAGGGAACGCAAAAGATTTCTTTAAAAAAAATTCCTCCCATCCCATCCCATTTTTTTTCCCCTTAGGGGCTCCGTTATATTTATATATATATATACACACACACACACACACACACACACACCATAACTAGCAAGAAAGTCATTCAAATGCCAAATTTAGTTTTTGGGTGAACTGTTCCTTTAAGAGTCTTGAGAGTTTATAACGGAGCACAGGAATGTTGAGAATCCATCTGAATCATATGACTGAAATATTGTTCGCCGGATTGTTTTACACGCGCATCAAAACCCGAGAGAAGAAACGACCGATTTCGCCTCGCGGTGACGTTTATGGGATACACGCGTCATATGCATATTAATCAAATCTATAACTAAATGCTCTATTGTCTGCTCGTACCAAAAGGCTCCACAAAAGCAAATCCATCTGGATTGAGTCTGGATTGCTCGCGGAGGAGGAGGAGGAGCAGCATCATTTACCACAGAACCACGTCACTCTGTCAAACTTAGTTTTTTTTTTTTTTTTTTTTTTTTTGTTTTAATGAAAACTTGAGCCAGCAAAATCCAAACCCCTTCCTTTTTCTTCCTGGAGGATATCTGGGTCGGTGGAAAAAGATGCAGACGGGATTCAGATTAAACTTGACCCCTGTTAAGGAGCCTTTGGGTTTTGTTAAAGTCGTGGAGTGGGTGAGTAAGAAAACGGAGGGCCTTAAAACGCATTTACACGAATGTATTCTTCCATGCTTTCATTTTTTAGCCCAACTACTTTACTTATACTTGTAGGTTTAGCACTTATAAAATGTGTTATATACGAGTTATTGAGTAATGGGGTGCATTTTATATATGCATGTATAGTATAGATCATCAGGTTTTGTTTATGCATGCTCAAGTGCATACTAAGATTTTTTAAATGCTTATAATATGTTAGGCATGGTTATATATATATATATATGCAAAATAGAAGCATTTTCACTAGTGCACATAGTTTTCTCTAGAAAATGCACATTTTTCTTGAGTTTTCTTTAGCCACCTTCTTACAAGAAGTTCCTCCCTTCTTTATTCCCTCAAATGAATTTGATATTGGCAGGGAAAATGGAGTTACTGACTCAGCTGTTGCTGTCTATAAAGCAAAAGAGGGAGGGACGGATGAAAAGTCTCCCTGTTTTGTTTCAAATGCTTCTTGAGAACGAGCTGGCAAACAGGATGTCTCAAGCAGCGAGAAGAAACATCTGGTTTTGGAAAATGAGCTTGACTTTCATTTTAGCTGAGCAAGGGTTAAACACAAACCAGGAGGGAATCAAAGGTTAAAACCGAGCACAAGATCAGATTAGGATGTCAGATGATTCAGGAACATGGGCGGAGAAGAGTTTGCTTCATGTTAACATCCTCAGGTTTGTGCATGTTGGAAACTGAAGATGTTTCCGTTCATAATGCTCTCGCTTTCTCCAGCTGACTGCCGTGCTTGCGTTTGGGACCTGTGGAGGATATAGTGGGAGAAATGTGGTTTCCATCTTGTGTGGCGGAAGCGGGAATGAAACACTCAATGCCACTTTCACCTACCCGTTCAGGTTTGGCCCGGATACTAGAAACTCTTTATTTTACAGTGTTTACAGTTACAGTTACTTTTTACAGTTAAACCAACCCAAACCCTAATCCAACCCTGGAGTAAGTACTATTACTCAGTTCTTTAATGTGTAATTACAGTGTAATAAAGACACCTTAAAATAACGTGTAACCAAACTCTTTCCATGGTTATTATTATTAACTAAAGCTATTAGAAAGATTTGTGAATTGAAATAAAGCTGAAATAATGGTTGTTTTGGCAACTAACAGAAACTAAACTGAAACTAAAACTTAAATGGCAATATTTAATGCTGTCAAATCGATTAATCGTGATTAATCGCATTTAATATAAAGGTTTGTGTGTGTTTATATGTGTGTATTATATATATATATATATATATATATATATATATATATATATATAAATAACTATGTTAGTACCAATTAATCGTGATTAATCGCATTTAATATAAAGGTTTGTGTGTGTTTATATGTGTGTATTATATATATATATATATATATATATATATATATATAAATATTAATCTCATTTAATATAAAGGTTTGTGTGTGTTTATATGTGTGTATTATATATATATATATATATATATATATATATATATATATATATATATAAATAACTATGTTAGTACCAATTAATCGTGATTAATTGCATTTAATATAAAGGTTTGTGTGTGTTTATATGTGTGTATTATTTATATATATATATATATATATATATATATATTATATATATATATATATATATATATATATATATAAAAATAATAACTATGTTAGTACCAATTAATCGTGATTAATCGCATTTAATATAAAGGTTTGTGTGTGTTTATATGTGTGTATTATTTATATATATATATATATATATATATATAAATAAATAACTATGTTAGTACCAATTAATCGTGATTAATCGCATTTAATATAAAGGTTTGTGTGTTTATATGTGTGTATTATATATATATATATATATATATATATATATATAAATAACTTTATGTTAGTACCAATTAATCGGGATTTATCGATTTAAATGAAGTTTCGACATTGGCCCGACTAATGTAAACTCATTTCAGGGTTATTATTTTGCATTTAAAACTATTAAACCATTTTTTGACAATTGAAATAAGCTAAAATAAAATACAACTATTATATGAAAAAAAAATAAAAAACGTGAACTTTACGAAAATTAGAAATGTTGTCTTGGCAGCTAACTGATAAACTAACTAATAAAAATAAACCTAAATAGTAATATTTTAAATAATAATAATAATAATGACAGAAACGCTTAACACAAAAATTTAACCCGACTAATATAAACTCTTCTCAACTCTATCAACTAAAACTAATTCATTGAAATAAATGTTAAATATTGGATGAAAAAAGAACAACGGGAACGTTATCTTGGCAGCTCACTGAAACTAAACTAAAACTTAAATAAAAATAAAATGACATAAATAAAACACAATTACTAAAAATTCAGCTAAAATTCTAATTCAGTTTGAGTAATGAAACCCTAATATAAACTCTATAAATTAAAATACAAATATTATAAATTAGAACTAAACAAAAAAATGAAATCTGAAATAAACCCAAATAGTAGCGATAGTCTTTTCTTCCATATAGTGACGTTCATCCGAGTCAAGCGGCTTCGCAAACAAGAACGAATGTGGGGCGGGGCTTGATTTTGTCCTGGGGATTTGATTGGATGGTCGTCCTTTGCTGTTGGTGGATCAGCAAATAAACCTAAATAGTACAATTAATTCAGTTTATTATATTAATATTAATAAATGCTACTTTCCTCACACCTCCCCGTTTTCTCGTATGTTTGTTCGCGAAGGCTGAACCAGGAGCGGCTGGTGGAGAACAACACCACTCTTTGCAACCGTACAGTTGCTGAAACCCATCTGGTCGGAGACTCCTCGTCCTCGGTGGAGTTTTTTGTGGCCGTGGCCGTCTTGGCCTTTCTCTATTCCATGGTGGCTCTGCTGGTCTATCTGGGGTACATGCATGTGTACCGAGACTCAGACTTCGGCCCGATGTTTGTGAGTATGCCGCTGGCTTATGAGCTCGAAGTTTACATGCGATGCGCATTTCTATGAAATGGTGCTCGATTCTGATTGGTTGAGCCCGTTGTATCCTTTTTGGCAGGGATAGTTCACCCGAAAATGAAAATTCTGTGTTTGTCTGCTAGGATTTTGTTCTAACAGCGGCGTTTGCGTTCCTGTGGCTGGTGTGCTCGTCGGCGTGGGCGCGCGGCCTGCAGACGGTGAAGGACGCCACCGGGACGGCTGGCATTGACTCGACTCTGGCGCTCTGTACCGAAAGCGGTGTCAAATGTGAAGTCACTGAGTACGCCAGCATGCGAATGCTCAATATATCTGTGGTAAGACACAAAACACACTGATCATTTGGGTTTTAAAACTGCATCCACTTTACAACATTTCTCATGAGTTAGACTTATAGTGACATGAAACTGAAGTTGAAACGATAGACTTTTCTTCCCTATTGGGACATAAATATGAGTGAAATGGCTTCGCAAACAAGAACAAATGTAGGGCATATGAGTGTATGCCAAGAGTGGAATTTATTTTGATTCAAGATTACTAGAGACATGAATTAAAAATATTAATAATAATAATAATAATAATATTAATGTTGTGCTCGGATAAATCATTTAATATAAATGCTGCAATATTCCATTAAAAAAAATAAGAATTGTCAGTTTTTTTATTTTGTTTAATCTTACAATTCGGATTTTTTTCCCCCTCAGAATTGCGTGTATATCGCAATTCTGCCTTTTTCTCCCAATTCAGACTTTTTTCTTTTCTTTTTTATATAATGCAATTCAGATTTTTTTCTCTCGCAATTCTGACTTTTTTCTTGAAATTTCAAATTTATATATCGCAATTGTATTGCGCCCCCCCCCCCCCATTCAGATTTTTTTTTTTGCAATTCTGACTATTTCTTGTATTTGTGAGTTTATATATATCGCAATTCTGACTTTCTCACAATTTTGACATTTTTCTCACAATTTGGAGTTATTTATAGAAATTCTGACTTTTTTCTCGCAATTGCAAGTTTATATATCGGAATTATATTGCACCCCCCCCCATTCAGATTTTTGTTTTTTCGTTTTTTGCAATTCTGACTATTTCTTTTATTTGTGAGCTTAAATATCGCAATTCTGTCGTTTTTCTCACAATTCTGACTTTATTTCTTACAATTAATTGCAAGTTCATGTATCGCAATTCCTACTTTATTTCTCGCAATTCTGACATTTTTTTCTCACAATTCTGACTTTCTCGCAATTCTGACTTTATTTCTCACAATTGCAAGTTTATATATATCGCAATTCTGACTTTCTCACAATTTTGACATTTTTCTCACAATTTGGAGTTATTTATAGAAATTTTGACTTTTTTCTCGCAATTGCAAGTTTATATATCGGAATTATATTGCGGCCCCCCCCCATTCTGATTTTTGTTTTTTTGTTTTTTGCAATTCTGACTATTTCTTTTATTTGTGAGCTTAAATATCGCAATTCTGTCGTTTTTCTCACAATTCTGACTTTATTTCTTACAATTAATTGCAAGTTCATGTATCGCAATTCCTACTTTATTTCTCGCAATTCTGACATTTTTTTCTCACAATTCTGACTTTCTCGCAATTCTGACTTTATTTCTCACAATTTCAAGTTTATATATCGCAATTCAGACTTTTTTCTCGCAATTCTGACTTTATTTCTTACAATTAATTGCAAGTTTATATATCACAATTCCTACTTTATTTCTCACAATTCTGACTTTCTCACAATTTCAAGTTTATATATCGCAATTCTGACTTTTTTCTCGCAATTCTGACTTTTTTTCGTAGCAATTCTGACTTTATTTCTCACAATTAATTGCAAGTTCATGTATCGCAATTCCTACTTTATTTCTCGCAATTCTGACATTTTTTTCTCACAATTCTGACTTTCTCGCAATTCTGACTTTATTTCTCACAATTTCAAGTTTATATATCGCAATTCTGACTTTTTTCTCGCAATTCTGACTTTATTTCTTACAATTAATTGCAAGTTTATATATCACAATTCCTACTTTATTTCTCACAATTCTGACTTTCTCACAATTTCAAGTTTATATATCGCAATTCTGACTTTTTTCTCGCAATTCTGACTTTTTTTCCTAGCAATTCTGACTTTATTTCTCACAATTAATTGCAAGTTCATGTATCGCAATTCCTACTTTATTTATCACAATTCTGACATTTTTTTCTCACAATTCTGACTTTCTCGTAATTCTGACTTTATTTCTCACAATTTCAAGTTTATATCTCGCAATTCAGACTTTTTTCTCGCAATTCTGACATTTTTTCTTGCAATTTTAAGTTTATACCTCTCAATTCTGTCTGTATTTCTCGTAATTCTGACTTTATTTCTCGCAATTAATTGCAAGTTTATATATCACAATTCCTACTTTATTTCTAGTAGTACGGAAGCTTGTTTCCACCTCGGAATAAAACAATTTAAAAGATAATTGCATCTTTTTATCGCACAATTCAGACTTATTTTCTCACAATTGTGAGATTATACCTCTCAATTCTGACTTTATTTCTCACAATTGTGAGTTTACATAATCAGAATAGCGAGAAATAAACTCGCAATCGAAAGAAAATAAGTCTGAATTGTGCGAATAAAAAGTTGCAATTATCTTTAAAAAAAATTTATTCCATGGTGGAAACAAACTTCCATACTTATTTGACCCAATAGCAAAATAAAAAAAAAAAAATCCACTCCAGCATTTCTATTACTTTCCAAAAGAGGATAAAACATTGATTTCATTGGTCAAAAGAGAAAGATGTCAGATTATCTCTCACTCCCTCAGCAGTGTCAACTAGTTTTCTGTTATTTCATGCAGAAATAAATGTAAATGTCATAAATGGACTTTTTTTTTTTAAATGACAGTGTTAATAACTGTGGAATTGAAAGCTTATGAAAAAGTGGAACTTTACGACAAAATGAAACAGTATTTGCAATGAATTTTCCTTACTTACTGTTGCATGTTTCTTAACATTCAGTGAATTGTGTCCAATCATGCATGTAACTAACTGCAGGCTTGATTTTCAGGTGTTTGGTTACTTGAATCTTCTCATATGGGTTGGGAACGCCTGGTTTGTGTACAAGGAGACACGCTGGCACTCCCAGAAGGTCAACGCTCAACAGGTGGCGGGACGGGGTCCAGCTCCAGCACACATCTAACCCATAACAATGCCCACTTTAGCCTTTATCACTTTACGTTCGCAATTTGTCCTGCACATGGTATTCATGATGTGATGTTTCTCTGTTATATCTTTCACCTTTTCATTTTCTCGTGTACTTGAAGACCGTGTCTTTTTTTTAATATATATTTACTGTAGGATTTCGTCAGCATGCTTTTAACGGAAACGCAATACTATGACATTTTACTTTTACGATCAGTTTCGCTGTTTCCTCAGCCCGTTCACACGCGCTGCCGCTTTAAATGCTCAAGCTGGATTCTGATTGGCTGTCGATGCTTTAAACGTTTCGAAAGCGCTTCCAGCACTCTCGTTTCCGTCGTTGTAGTCGTGGTGTGGCTATTCTGTTATATTTATATATTTTCTTTCTCTTTATACATATTAAATCGTTATCGGCCCTTGATATGAACCGATCGCAGCGTCACTCCTCTGTGTATTTTTGAATTGTGATTTCATTCATGCTTTTATATTGTTATCTATGCATTTCAAACAGTATGAAGCAGGAGTTTGGTTTTGGTACACGTCCTGAATGGTTTTCTCCCATTCTTCTTCATGCTTTCTTTGTTTTTGTGTTTTTGATGAGTGAAGCTGACTGTGAAGTGCACTTGGGAGTGTTTGAATACCGGTCTAAGCAGGCCTGATATCTCTTGCTTTGTGCTTCTGGGGAGAAGGGGTGATTTCTTACCCAAATAAATGTGGGTTTCCTTCTGGTATAATGGCGCTTTTGTTTGCTTGCTCATCCTGTGACTTCCCTGATCACCATTTGTGAAAAGAACAAGCAAAACATTATCTGGAGCGAATGCTTCGATATGGTAGTTCACAGCAGAGTATGGATGTATGTGAGTGTTTTTAAGGCTTATTTATCTCGCAAAATTATACGTCAGTGAGACACGTTTTTGTTTTGTGCATTTAGTCTGCCTTTGTTTGAGCCTGTAGTACAGTAAAAAAATAAATAAATAGTAATAAAAAGAATGAAAATGTATTTATTGCATTACAAATGTATTGAGCGTATGACGAAATCGGCGAGATTTTTGCATTTGTTATAATTTATACATACATATAGGATCACAAAACGAAAACCCTCATCCTGTGAAAATGACAGCCACGGTAGCTTTACTTTTACAAGACATTATTATTTTCATCATCAACAACACGACTGATTATTTTTATGAATGACATTAATTTACAAACCTTTTTAGAAATGTGTTAATTATGTTTTATGTACAATGACATGTTTGCATAATTGATATTGTATGTTATGTAAATAATTTGTTATTAATTTATAGTTAATTAATATTTATATAATTTTTTATTAACTTCAAAAAATGATTCATGAATTATTCTTATTAATTACATTACTATTTCATTTTTATTTTTTTTCCAATTAATTAATATCTACAAATAATATTTATGTAAATAATAAGATCTTAATAAATAATAATAATAAATAAATAAATAATTTATTTTTGATAATCAACTATTACGTCAGCAACTAGATACAACTAGTTATTAATTACATTAATATTTCCTTTTGTATTTTGTAAATGTATTAATATTATTGTATGTTATGTAAATAATTTGTTATTAATTTATAGTTAATTAATATTTATATAATTTTATTAACTTAAAAAATGATTCATGAATTATTCTTATTAATTACATTACTATTTCCTTTTTATTTTTATTCAATTAATTAAATACAAATAATATTTATGTGAATAATAAAATGTAATTCTTTTTGATAATCAACTATTACAGCAGCAACTAGTTATAAAAATAATTATTATTATTATTTACATTAATAATTAATTACTTTTATTCATTTAATGATTGTATACAATTAATATTTATTATGTAATGTAAATATTAAAATGTAATTATTTTGATTAGTTCACTATTATTACAACATCAGCATCCAGTAATAATGATTATTATATATTGCCATGAATTTTTGTTATTACATTAATATTTCCTTTTTTACTTTAATTCATTTAATAAATTAATATTGATTATTATATGTTAAGTAAATAATAAAATGAAATTAATTTTATAATTAATCATTTAATAATTAATTAATAACTTGCTATTAACATTATTAATAATAATAATCATAATAACATAATATAAAAAAACTGATGAAAACTAATGAAAAATATTATGATGTCCAAGTTCAACCTTTCACCTTTCCGTCGCCTGAAGCCGAACGCAGCCGAACACTGGCCGAGCGCTGCCGAAGATGGCGTCATATGTTTCTCTCGCTCGCTCGTCTCGCTGTCTGTGAAGGAAGAAGGAAGAGCAATGGCGACGCTGTACCGCCTCGCGCTCACACTGTACACAGGAGCCACAACACAGACTGTAAGTCACACCGCTGCCCTCAGACACTTGTTCGACCGCGGTACGACGCTTCACGATCTCGGGCTTTAGAACGGGAGCTCGTGCGTGCGCGCGCGCGCCCGCGTCCTCCGTGCATTTGCGCCGCTGCATAAACAACACGCTGTAAACACGCACTGAGTGATTGACAGGTGTCAGGCACTTCTGTACTTCACACGTGAATGCATGGATGTTGGTGGCTCACGAGACGGAGTGTGTATAAGTTTAGACACTGTGTGTGTGTTTGTGTGTATATGCGTGTGTTTGTGTGTGTGTGTGTGTGTGTGTGTGTGTGTGTTGCATTACTGGATCAAGACAGCCATCTAGCTACCAGTGTTTGCAACTGTGCATGTTAGGTTGCAGTGTCAATAATATTGATTTTTTACAAATATTTTCAGATTTTTACTCTGGGAAGAAGCTCTTGAAGGGTTCCAGTAAAGCAGGTGAGTGTGTGTGTGTGTGTGTGTGTGTGTGTCAATACAGTGCCAAAACATAAAAAGTATTGACAACATAAAGGTAAACATAATTCATTTTATGTAAAAATCCAGGGGCGATTCTAAGATTTCAGTATCGGGGGTCTCAGTCAGGTTATGATTTTAAAATAATAATAATTTTAATATATTGTTTTGATTCTACACTACCTCTCAAATCAATCCCTGGATATTGAATTTTAAATTACCAGCTAATATTATATATATTATATACTAGATTCATTAAGAATATAGTCAAACTTTATATTACTTTTTTATTTTATATATAGATTTTATACCTTAAGAAAAATGTGCTTTTTGTGTAAAAAATAAATCATAAAAGTGGATATTTACCCCAAATACTATTAATACAAATGCTTTAGCTACAATAATATGTTTTTAATCATTCAACAGAATTTCTTTAGCAAAGTTTGTACTGTTTATTGCGATTAAAAATGTATTTTAAAAACATACAGAAACAAAATTCTGACAATAAATAGTAACAATAAATGATATTTTATGAATATCGTGTTTTTAAATATGATTATTTCATTATAAATGCACCCAAATTGATAAATGATCATTTGCCATCTGAATCGAACTGAAAATCAGCGGTTTATTATCATATTAATTACATTTGCCTGTTTTGGAGGCGTTTCAGGGAGTTCAGAAACACTGATATAGGGAAGAACTCCTGCTGGAGGGACTCAAACAGCAACATTATACTAAATAAAGGTGAACGTGTAAGAAAAAACCCCTTTAACTTATAGTTTCCACCTCAAAATGTCATTTTTGGTGGGTTATGCATGGTATTATGTCCCTCATAATAATTTAGTGGCATGCACCCAAAATAATTTTCATATCGCTCACGGCTGTAAAATGATTATTGGGTGCATTTCTGGCTTAATTCACATTTGGCACTGATCTGCAGTACTTTTCGTGCTTGCGTTGGGAGAAAAAGATGACCATGTTTGTTGCCGTTTAAAATAAAAATCTTTTTTCAGTCAAACTTTTAAAGGAGTAGATCACTTGATAATTCACTCTCCTCCATGTCATCCAAGATGTTCATGTCTTTCTTTCTTCAGTCGGAAAGAAATGGAGGTTTTTTGAGGAAAACAGTCCAGGATTTTTCTCCATATAGTGGACTTCAATGGGGTTCAACAGTTTCAGTGCAGCTTCAAAGAGCTCTACACGATCCCAGACGAGGAATAAGAGGCTGATCTAGAGAAACCTTCAACTGTTTTATAAAAAAAACAAAAATTAAACATTTATATAATTTTTAACCACAAATGCTCGTCTTGCACTGCTCCGCAATCCGCCACGCATTACGTAATCACGTCAGGGCAAAATCTCATTTTTTCCTCCAACTTCAAAATTGTCCGATATCATTGTTTTACTCTTTTTTTTTTTTTTTTTTGGTAAAGAGCATTTGACTTAGTCTTTGCACGCTCGCTTTGTAAACACTTGCTCAGTACTTACGCCTACGTCACGCGTGACCTTTCCAACGTGATTACGTAATGCGTGGCGCATCACAGAGCAGTGCAAGACGAGCATTTGTGGTCAAAAAGTATATAAATGTATTTATTTTTCAAAAATGACAAACGGTTTCTCTAGATCAGACTCTTATTCCTCGTCTGGGATCGTGTAGAGCTCTTTGAAGCTGCACTGAAACTGTTGAACCCCATTGAAGTCCACAATATGGAGAAAAATCCTGGAATGTTTTCCTCAAAAACCTTAATTTCTTTTCCACTGATGGAAGAAAGTCGTGAACATCTTGCATGACATGGGGGTGAGTAAATTGTGAAGTGAACTAACCCTATAAACATGTTGTCAAAAACACCTTTTTCCACATAAACTACAGCAGATGTGATATTCACTCTCTCTCTCTCTCTCTCTCTCTCGGCTGTAGATATGCTCGTGTATGATCACGTCTCAACCCATGAGGATTTCAAACCCGTCGTTTGCCATGTCTGCAACAAGCTCGTTAAGCCTCAGGACTTCCTGACTCATTACGGTAAGTATTGTGTTGGCCACAACATGACTCGCTGACAGCCGTTGTTTGGACTGTAATGATACGGATTTATGAGGAGAAATGTAATGGTCTGACGTAAGTACACAGAAGTGTGCGTGTTTAAAGTTCAGAAATTCATTATGCGTTGGATTTATCTCCTGGGATGTCCAGTAATCAGCTGTTTGGGGTTGATTTATTTCAAACAAATAATTTGTTCATTGAGAGAGTTTTAAGGAATAATTCCTCCCCTTGATTTTTAGATATGATATTTGGGACTGTCACGTTCATGAATTTTGCGCTGACAATTATTAATCGTCTTACAAATAATAATCGCAATTAATGTTAGAATTCCGTTTTGTTCACGCTATGTACAATGTAAGCCTAATATGTTACTTTTATAATAATAAAATCATAATTAAATAGGCCCATATGATTTACTTTAGTGCTGTGAAAATATAATATAGTATAATATAACATAACATGATATAATATAATGTAATATGATATAATATAATATTGTGTTGTATAATTTAATATATTGTAGTATAATTGAATATAATATAATATAAAATAATATAATATAGTATAATTGAATATAATATAATATAGTATAATTGAATATAATATAATATAAAATGATATAATGTAGTATAATTTAATATAATATAATATAAAATAATATAATGTAGTGTAATTTAATACAATATAATAAAGAATAATGTAATATAATATATTTAATATAATATAATGTAGTATAACTTAATACAAAACAATATATAATATAATATTGTGTTGTATTATTTAATATAATTGAATATAATATAGTATAATTTAATACAATTTAATAAAGTATAATGTAGTATAATATAATATATAATATAATATAGTGTAATGTAATATAATATAATGTGGTATAATATAATATAATATATATCTTTGACTATTTTTGTGTACTTTACAACTGTGTTTTTCATATTCTTTTGCAAAATGTGATTTAATTCATTGTGGTTATCTTAAATAATAGCGGTAATATCAAATAACCATGATTAGATTGCCTAATTAATCAATAGCTCGACAGCTGATTTTAATGATCTAGAAAATTGATGGCTTTTTTCACGGCACTGAAGTCTTGTTGAAATCAAACCTTGAGTATGAGCAATAATAGCAGTTATATTTGTCTTGCTAGACACTCCTAATTAAACTAAACCTTTAATTCTATGGCTGGAGGTAAATATATAGATGAAATGCAGAAAAAACCTGTTAGTAGTCTGTTGTGAGATATAATAAAGCTGCTGTAAAGCAAGAGTCATTTGCAGTTTACATTATTATACGTGTTGAATCCCATAGAAACCTCCGTCTTACACCGTTAATTATCAGACGTCATCAGCCGAAGCTTCTATTAGAGCTCGGCATTGTGGGTGAGAAAAAGAGACTGGCTTTAAGGGTTATCGGATTGGCTAAGTCGTGGAGTTGTAAAACAAAAATCAAATCAAACAACGAGATGAGAAACATTGATTTGAAGCGATATATATTAGTGCTGTCCAAAATAAAAGTTATTGTGTATATTTATTATGCATAAATAAGTACACACGCATGCATGTGTTTATTTAAGAAATAATAATTACATATATACGTGTAGATATATATATATATAATATATTTTGTTAAATATATACATGCATTTATATATAAATACACACAGTACACACGTTATGTAAACGCAAACTTATTTTGAATGCGATTAATCGTTTCACAGCAAATATATTTGGATTTATTTGAAGTAAAATATTTTGTAACACGATTATAAATGCTTAACTCTCACTTGTGATTAATTTAATGCGTCCTGGCTGAATAAAAGTATTCATTTCTTAATTAATATCCCAATGTTTACAATTATAAACCGTCTCCGAGTGATTTGCATTTGCCGTTTCCGTGGTAACAGGGACTTGTCTGATTGGCGGATCTCTCTTCAGCATTATGGGTAGTGTAGTTTTTCACACAGAATTCGCCTCATTGTAGAGTTTGCGAAAACGAACGGTTTTTCCTCTTGCTGGGAGGAAAAGTGAATTTGTATTGTATTGTTGCACTATACGCGAATGTGAAAAAAAAAAAAAAGCAGGTCCTTCTCTTTTCAAAAAGCATCCTGTCCCGGGGCAGAAGCACTCCAGCTCGTCTTGTTTACTTTCGCTTTAGCTCGTCTGGTGTCCTCGAGCTCAGTCTTTGGACTCGTGCCTGGCCCGCGTGTGCTCGTGTACTGAAGAGGTTTCTCGTGTGGCGGGAGGCGACGCCAATGCACGGAAAGCCCGTTGGCAGCTCGCCCCCTTCCGGTGGCATTTTCGCTGCGTTTATCTCTCGCTCCCCCTTCCGAGAGCAGAGAGCTGCGCGGCAGCTGCGAGGGTTCAGCACAGGGGTCAACGACTCGCAGCTATTCAGCTCGAACGCCGCGGTCCAGAGAGGGGGGACGCCTTCAGCCGCACAGGAGGCATGCTATTCTCTTGTGTTATTTTTCTGCTTCTCTTTCGCTTTCTGTTTTTTGTTCTTCCGTTCCCTCCAGCTCAAGCTGGGTAAGTGCTTCTCGCCGGCCGACGTGTGTTTGTTTGCTTGGCTTTCAGTTTACGCGTCTGTTTGTGAGTGTGTCGTGAGCTCTACTGCGGGACGAGGCCTCGCTAGTGGTCATCTTCCTGCAGTCGCGGAGCGGATGTAAACAAACGCGTCTCAGCTGGTGCCCGTGGCTTCCTGTAGCCTGTCAGACGATGAGACACTATTCACCGACCACACACACACACACACACACACACACACACGTCACTGCTTGTACCTTATTTAATACTTTTGAAAATGCATTTCTTCCATTCCAAGACAATGGAAGCGTTTTATCCTGGGCGCAATTATCACTGTTAAAATTGCTCCGATTTGTCGCAGCTTGTTTAAAAGAGATCACATTACTGAAGTTTTGACCTATGATGATACAACTAATTCCCATAGACTGTACCTTCATCGTAATGTTAGTCTTTGTACTGTGTATTCGCCTTTAAATTTCTCTCATTACACCGGATATGTTGTTGTTACTCAGGTAGCTAGTTATAAATAAGTGGGTTACACTTTATTTTAAAGTGTCCTTGTTACACATATTACATGTTGTTACTGTAGTAATAACTATAAATGATGTGTAATTACATGCGACTAACCCTAACCCTATAGTAAATACATATATTGTTATTACTCTGTACTTAAATACCCTAACATGGACACCTTAAAATAAAGTGTAACCAATAAGTTTTTAATGAACTGACTTGTATAGAAATTCCTAGACTTTCACTGAGTGATTGTAACTTGCGTCGTTGTAACGATAGCCGGTGTTAGTACTGAAGGGGGCGCTATATTCGCCTTTAAATGTCATTACACCGGATATGTTGTTGTTATTCAGGTAGCTAGTTATAAATACGTTTTTAACAAACTAACTTGCTCAGAAAGGGTTTGTTTAAACTGTTTAAACTGCTTTGCCCTGGAAGAGAGAACTAACCATAAAAGAAGACAATTTGTGCTGTCAAATAACAATTTATAAGTGCTATACAGCGCCTCTTGTGGCAACTCTGACATATTTCAGAAAGCATGAAATTGAGGTTTTTTATTTTTTGCATGCACAGTCAGAAATCACATACAGACACTTGAATTACACTAGCCATTATTTTTAATCAAATGAGACGTAGATGTGTTATCCAAGCATTTGTGGCAAGGAAAGCCCCTTAAACTTGGGAAGCGGCCACGAATGAGGTTGTTTAGAGTCCATTGTCTTTTATGAGTTTAATGAAGAACTCGTCTTCTGTCCAAACATACCGCGCCCTCTTTAAAGAATGTTTCCATTGCACTTTTGTGAAATATTCCTTTGTCGAGTTGCCTGAAAAATTGCCACCTCATGCGAGTATAAAATATTTTTGGGGATATATAGGAGTTTTTGCGAAATTGACGTGTTTTCATTGGCCGTATTTTCAATTCACGCAAATGTAAAGGGTAATGGAATCGCAGCTAGTGATGCAATCGTTATTTGAAGCGCTAAGTTACTTTGAAAAGGTGATTTTCTTACCGTGGACATCAGTGTTTATATCAGAACTATAAACTTTTATCCCAGCATTTTGGTGATAATATGAATATTTGTAACGTAAAAATAATGATGCTGTGATCGTACTTGTCAAACGTTTAATCGCCGAATCGCTGCTTATTTAGGAATAAGAAGGGTGTTTGAATCGAAATCGCGATCTTTTAAAGGCCCACTGAAGTACCTTGCAATGTGTTTCCACTGATACAGGAAGACAGGGCGGGACATAATGAACAGCTCCTCCCCTTTTTAAAAATAGCCAATAGCATTTTGTTTATATCACACCTCGGCTGGTGCTGTTGAGCTTGGTAAAGCCTCAGTTTCCTCCTAATCTCTTACCGTTTTTTTCCTCTGATCTCCTCCATATTGCTTTAAAATACAGAATCCTGTGCAGAACTCGAATGGGTCCGATATGTCCGATATGATCCACTCTGTGCTATAGTGTCTCTGCGACAGTTCGCGTGACGCTAATGTGAAATCCAGACTTCATTCGCCTCAGTGGAAAGCATACTTACACTGTCGAAATCATTCCCTATCCCCTATATAGTGCACTAGTGCCATTCATCATATAGAAATTAGTAAATGTGTGACAGATTTAAGCTGAAGCTGAAGCTATTTATAATGGAAGGGGCGGGACGCTTCAGATTCTAGAGCGCTTTTGATTGGACAGAAAATCTGATGAGAAGCTAAAGTACAGAGTGATTTTTGAATTTCTTATATTTATAGCACACTAGCTTATAGATAACCTAACTGTAACACTGTTCGTAAGAACGGGAAGAAGGAGGCGGGAACTGGCAAACGTTCAACATAATTTTTAATCAAATAAATAAACAAACGATAAAACGAAAGTAAAAGGGCGGCAGTTCCTCACGGCGACTGCCGCCCACACGAACATAATACAACACAAAATAAAGTCCAGGCCTGGTCCTCTCTCGTCCTTCTCTCTCGTCGTTCCTCTTTTATGCTTCCGGAGCTCCTCCGTGAGAGACACGAGACCGGTGTAGCGCGCAGGTGACACTCATTATCACTCGCGTCACCGGCCTCG
>CM074287.1:21536245-21571245 GCA_037194245.1 Opsariichthys bidens
AAGTTTTTTTTGTTGTTTTTTTTGTTTTGTTTTTTTAAGTCTCTTCTGTTCACCAAGACTGCATTTATTTGATTGAAAAATACAGTAAAAATTGTTAAATATTTTTACAATTTGAATAAACTGTTTTCTGTTTGGATATATAATAAAATGTAATTTATTTCTGTGATCAAAGCTGTATTTTCAGCATCATTACTCCAGTCTTCAGTGTCACATGATCCTTCAGAAATCATTCTGATATGCTGATTTGCTGCTCAGGAAATATTGTCTATTTTGTCTCAAAATTTGTGTGTGACTGCTGAATTCCTTTGAATTGCATTTCTATCCTATTTAAATTCCATTCACAACTTAAAATAGCCAATCTTTTTTCTCTAGCGTGTCTTTACCCGTGGTGAGTCTGGAGAAGATGCCGTGTTTCAACAGATCGGAGGGAGCGCACATCAAAGTCAACTCCTCGTCTCCCACGGCGGGTTCTTCTCTTTCTTTCTCGTCCACGTCTTCCTCTCCATCGTCCAGTCCTCTCAAGTCCTCCTTGACGTCACCAGCATCTCAGAAGAGCCAGGAGAAGTTCCTGAATGGTCGCGGTCCTGCGACTCCTCGCTCCACCACGCCTCCGTCGCTGATAGACAGACGGCCCAGCCCGTCACGGTCGCCCTTGGAGAAACGCCCCGCCCCCTCGCCCTCACCACAGGACAGGAGACCTGCGGCCTCCACGTCTCCATCCCTATTGGACCGGAGACCGATAGTCCCGCCTTCTCCTCCAGACAAGAAGCATCAGAATGGAGCCAAAGGCGGGAGGCACCGGAGAGTTTCGGGTGAGTGAAAAACACTTGTTTAATGTACGTCTAAAAAATGAGAAGAAACACACTTGCGGCACATTTATAATTTAGGAAACAACTTTTAACTTCAAACAGGATTTGATTGGATCAGGAGAGGGTTGGGCTTCGATATTATTGGTTAATATTATTTTTCTCCGCCTGTAAGGCCTTCGTGATGTCATCAAAAAGGAAAAGTCATTTTATCTAGTGGAATTTGTTTAAAATATTTTATGAAACATTTATTTGAATTTATTTTTTAGTACTGTGTGGTTTATGTGGTGTTATTATTGTTAACTAAAACTAAAACTATTAAAATAATTTTTAATTAAAATAAAGCTCAAATAAAATGAAAAAATATTACTATTATTAGTAGTAAAACTCTGCCTTGGCTACTAAAATAAAATAAAATAAAATAAACTGAAGAACTAAAATTAATAAAAATAAATAAATACACTAATATATATATATAATTTTTTTTTTTTTTTTTTTTTAATTATAAAAAATAAATACTAAATGTAAAATATAAAAATAAAACTTTTTAAAATATTAATAAATATTGTAATAGTTTAAAATAATACTAAAATAACACTGGTTTTACATTCAAATCCAACAGGATTTGATTGGATCAGGAGAGGGTTGGGCTTCAATTTTATTGGTTAATATTATTTTTCTCCACCTGCATGGCCTTTGTGATGTCATCAAAAAGGAAAACCCATTTTATCTAGTGGAATTTGTTAAAATATTTAATGAAACATTTATTTAAATTTTTCTTGTGTGCTTTATGTGGTGTTATTGTTAAATAAAACTATTAAAATAGTTTGTAAATGAAAATACAGCTCAAAAAAAAAAATATCATATATATAAATATATATATTTGTTAGTGGTAAAACTTTGCCTTGGCTTCTAACTGAAATTAAATAAATTTGCAAAATTAGTAATAAAATAATACACAAATATATATTTTTTTAAAAATGACAAAAGCACAACAAAATTATGGAAACTGAAAACTAATTTTATTAAATATTAATATTTTAAAATATTACTAAAGTAACACTGGTTATTTGTGTATATCATGATATTATCATATTTTGTCTGTTTTAATTTTAATCTGTGTTTTTTTTTTTTGTTTTTGTTTTTAAACTAGCTATAAAGGGAATAAATCCCATCAACCGTTTTCAAACTCGAGTCCTGTGGTTTATGGTTTGTAGAGTTGTCATTCGTCTGGAAGTATGAATGTTTAGCCGTAACTCGCTGATTAGTCTTAAACGAAGCGTCCCTCGTCCCTCTCCGTATGTTGTTTACTTGGCTCTCGGCCGCACCGGAGGTTTGATTTATGTTGTGTAATTGGCTGCTTTCGGCCGCCAGATCCTCCGCTGCATCCAGCAGCCGCCACAGGCGCTCGATTACAGAGAGTTTAAGTGTCTGTGTGCTTCAGAGAGAACCGTGAGCTGCACCGGATTGTTTTAATCAGGACTCTGTGTGTGTGAAACAGCCTTTTCCACCGTTTCTCAAAGATAAAACCTCTGGTCTGAAATATGTTCTTTGTGAGTCACCTCGCTGTCTGCTGTCTACATGTGCAGCATCTTAAATGAGAAGAAACGCTGGGAATGACTGATTTCACACTATTGCGCACAAGATATTCAAACAACACTCAGAATTGATTCCAATGCATTTTGACATTAGCATGTTGATAAACTAATTACACACTATAATGTAATGCGCACAAAAATGCAAAAACAAATTAGCGCATACGATTTTCATATATTATATTGTTTTGATATATATATATATATATATATATATATATAAATGTAATTAAAATGTTTTCCACAATTTATAAACACATATTTGATACTGAGGTTTTTTTATTTATTTATATGCACCAACATAATACATTATTATTGATATTTTATTTTATATCTTATAATAAAAGAAATTATAAATTTGTATATATATATATATATATATATATATATATATAATAAATATTATATATATTTATATATATTTCCCCTAATTTAATTATAATGAGAATTGTTATCTAAGTTGCAAATCTAAAAAAAAAAAAATACAAATTATATTCAATTAATTACTGCATTTTATGAAATAGTGCATAATATATTTATGAAATATAATGCATTAAATAAATTATATTTGGCTGATAATAACAATGTAAAGTCAGACTGTTTTGTTGTACAGGGAGAGTGTTTGATCCTAATAAACACTGTGGAGTTTTGGACCCAGAGACAAAGCGGCCCTGCACTCGATCGTTAACCTGTAAGGTTGGTACCGTCGCTCATTCGTGTGAAATTATTTGCATCTGTTCATTTGAGTGATCGCTGTGGTGGTGTTCATAACATGTGTTTGTGCGCTGTAGACTCACTCTTTGACCCATCGGCGAGCCGTCCAGGGGCGGAGGAAAGGCTTCGACATCCTTCTAGCGGAACACAAGGGACGGGCGAAGGAGAAGGAGGTGGGGCAAAAAAAGGAAGTTCAAGCAGGCAGCCAATCAGTGCAGGTCACACAGTCACATGACACAGCACCCAGCCAATCCACAAGCTGTACCAACGGCAAGACCACTCCCACTCTCAAACTGCGCCTGGCCAATTCACACTCGCACAGGTATGTTCTGCTGCTATTATTTTATTATCTACTTTCAAAAGTCCCCGTGTGGTGAAAATCCAGTTTTAATGTTGTTTATATGTCTTTGTGGCGTTTTTAATGTGCAAATTTAAGTACAAATTTCAGAGTATTTTCTCTTTAAAACCGCAGTGAACCAAAAACACGGAAATCGCTGTTGTTTGTGATGTCACAAACTACCTTGTAACCAATCACGTCAATGTGTGATCGTCAACGAGCGGATATCTGAGCTGAGTGGAGGCGGGGCTAATTTGCATATTCATAGAACCACGTATACTAAATGAGGCAAGGGTGTCAAGCTATTTTAAGGCATGAAAACATTTTTTTCAAGGGCGAAAAATGTTTGAATATGTCGCTTTGGTGATCGAAGATACGTTTTAAGGGATGAAATGATTGACTACGAAATTAAAAAACAGTAAATATGTCATTAAAACAATCAAGCATGTTTTAATCAATATATGAACACAGGATATTGAATCCTTTATTTATATGCACCAACATAACATAAGGTAATACATATCAATAAACGGCAATATCTTCCTAAATATTTTACTAAAACATTTTACCATTTTTGAGTGAGGGTGCACTTTGAATTGTTGAATCAGAGTTCTGAATAGATTCATTGAAATGAACTGAATCAAACTTAAATTGGGACAAGGAAAGATTTTGAACTAAATATTAAAAATATAATGAGACAATGAGGAAACTTATTGGACAAATAAAAGCACATTTTCAAATTATTGCAATATTCACGTTACTTTATTTTAAATTGCCAGAAAAATCATACGTGAATCGTGAATATAATGCGTATACCGAGTCTAACTAGTGTTTTTTTCCTTAAAACCTTTCATTTTTTTATTTCTTATCCATATGTTATAATTATTTTATGATTTTTAAGAATCGTGAGCTCTTCTAGAATAGTTTTAAAGCACGAATGTACATAATTTTCCTCATAGCTCCTCTCTTCCCAGTCTGTCAGTAACGCTCTGTTTAGTTCCTGAAGCCCCTCCTTCAGTGTTGTGATTGGTGTTTGGGGAAATGTCCCGCCCCTTACCATAACCGCCAATCGAGCTCAACCAGGCCCCGCCCCTCTATTTTGCATATGGGCGGGAATTATTTAAATGAGGAAATGTTGCGACGAAAGAAAACAGCAGGAATTTTTTCAAACTCAAACAGCAACACACTAAAGAGTTGCATGACTGTTGTATGAATTGTGATATGTAATAAACTCGTCTTTTCCTCGGCAGAGTGTCTGGCAGCGGCGGCGCTGTCGTGCTCAGCTCTGCACCCGCTCCTCCTCCGCCCGAACCTGCGCCCGGCTGGCAGAGATGCGGCGGAGACGCGCGTCTGTCCAGCGATGAAGGAGAGGCCGACCTCCCTGAAGAGGCCGAGAAGCCGCTGTACCATTATTCTCCACACCACCCACAGCCCATGAGCGTGAGCATCAGTGTTTGGGATGCTTTGGGACCCTGTATATTGCTGTAAAAGCACATATAAGTGAAGAAACACACTCTCTCTGTGTCTGTTAGTGTTGTGCGTTCAGCAGTCGGCTGATGGGAAGAGGTCACTACGTGTTCGACAGACGGTGGGACCGGGTGAGGCTGGCGCTGCACTGCATGGTGGAAAAACACGTCAACTCTCTCATGTGGAGGCGAGTTACACGTTTGTCTGTCTGCTTGCACAATTATGGCCGCATTTGGTGAGGATTTATGGGTGGATGTTTTCAGTTCACTTGATTTCACAAAAGCTTTCGAATATTAGGGTCATGTTTCACCCCAAAATCAAAAGGAAACAAAAATAAAAAATTTAGGACCATTTTGAATATTTGTATTTGCATTAATTATTCAGTTTAATGTATTTTATTATAAAAAAATATGACGTAATTTATATTTAGTAGAGCCTTAAACTGTTGCATTGCAAAAAATCATTTTCTTTATGTAATTTATTTCCTTCAACCCCAGAACAAGAGAAAAGAATATTACAATTTTATAAATAAATTATGAAATTATTAAATGGTAAAACATACATTTTTACAGTTTTATTAATAATCATTTTCATAATCATGTCATAAATATGATTTGTTAATAATAAATAAATAATTCAAGTTTATTCAGTAATATCTTTTATGTTGATCAATTTATCTTTAATATTAATAATCAATCAAATTTCAATTTTTTTTAATAATAATTATTTTGTAATGTTTAATAGTATTAATATAACCTACAATATATCATTTTTATTTAACAATGCTATAAAAATGTGAAATTAATAGATTTCATTTTCTTTACGCAATTTATTTCTTTCACGCCCCAAAACAATTACAAAATAATTGCATTAAGAAAATAAATACTAACATTTTATTAAATTATTGAACATTCATTTTTACAGTTTTATTAATAATTATTTTCATAATCATGCCATAAATATGATTGTTAATAATAAAAATAAATACATTTTCATGGCAGTTAAGCACATTTAAAAGTTTAATCATTTTTTTTTATGTTAAATATAATGATAATTATAATAAAACTTATATTAATTTAAATTTAATTTATATAATTTAATAAATATTTAATAATTTGATAAATATATAATTTATATATTTAATAATACTTTCTTAATTTTACTTTATGAAATATATATATATAAAATTCTTTTTTTTTTTTTTTGGTGGTGGTGAAATATGACCTTTAATATGGGCAGAAATAATTGAAATGTTAATGTCTTCAGTTAAGCTGTGCAGTTGCACAAAACGTTTTCTAAACACACAACATTTAGGTTAATGAGCCACAGCTTCCTACCGCAGACTGGTGATGTCATATCCTGTTTGCCACAGGAAAGTCCCCCTAGCGGTGGAGAGCATGACGAGCACTTCCCCCTGCCCGTCTGAGGTTTCTCCCCTCAGTTCAGCGTTCCTGCCCAACCACACGCTCACGGCTCCTCTGGACGGCGTGTCAATGCTCTCATACTCCACCTCTTTCTCTCATAACGGCGCTGGCGTTTTCTGCATCAGGGACCCCGAGCCCGGACCCCGACCGCAGCGGAATAAGCCGGCCAGGCCACCGAAAGCCTCAGGGGAAGGACCGGGACCCAGAAAGCGGAAAGCGCCTCCAACTTCTGAATCAGGGGCTTGCCGGAAAAGCGGGAACAGCTACCATCTGCCACCGGGTGCGGCGCTCATCAGTAACGGGACGGCGGCCCTTAGCGTGCGGGCCAAGCCCCGGCCGGGGGGACAGGGGCCGAGGGACCAGGACAGGTACGGCGGAGTGGAGCTGTCCCTCCCGCAGGCGCTCACCGGGGATCACGGGGGCGTCTCGTCCCATAGCCCGCTGCCCCACGCGTCCTCTGACGGGAGGAAAAGGAAGAGCCCTGGATCCGGCAGCAACAAACCCAGTAAAACCTCCAAATCCACAGCACTGGACGGGATATTCAGGAAGAGCAGCACCGGTCTGCTGTCGTCGGTGGCCGAGACGGCCCACAGTGCCCTCCCCAGACAGGTGAGGCAGATTTACGGCACAATGCCGAAATTCATCCTTGCAGACCCCTCACAGAAACTTTTGTATTTTGTTTGTTGATTTTTATTTTGCTGATCAATACAATATAGGACAAAACATGAGTGAATATTAAAATTTTGATTTTTTAAGTATATGACTATTTTACTAGTAGACATATATTTTCTAGATTTTTTGAGACTAGGAATTGATTATATTATAGAATTATATTATTATAATTTATATTAACAATATATATTAGTATTTTTGAAATTTGTTTCTCATGTTTATGGTGACAATTTTTTTCTAGCCTAAAACTAGTTTATTTATTTTGTTTATTTATATCATATTTCTTGGGCGCAATGGAATTTTTTTTATAAATATTATATTTATATATATATATGAAAAATATATTATATACATTTTATATACTAGAATAATTTTGCAGCATGAATACATTTATTATACTATATTATATTATATTTGAGCCCTAGATATGTTAAAAGTTATTTATATTTATAATATCATTTTTATGGTCACTGCATGTTTTTTAAGTGTACTATATATTTCTTTTCTAGCCTAGAAAATTTTCTAATATTTAGTTTTCATTATAATATTTATTTCTATATTTCTATTTATTATCTATTATTATATTTATGATTCTTCTGATTGACTGAAAAGCAGGGTTCCACAGGTGTGAGATGTTCCTGCATTACTTCACGCTATTTTCACATTATTTCGCCTAATACACTTGCCGTTTTTTGCCTGCGTATCGCACGTGAGCGATGCCTGAAATCCCTTTGATGCTTCTAAATGTCAGTTTTCAGTTCTTGCATGAGCAAATATACTAACCAGCCCTTTTGTAGCCCAAGGTCCCTCACTGACGCAGTGGGAGTTTGAGAAGAGCTTTGTGGTGACGCTGGAATGGCACACAGCGCTGGACGTCCTGTGGTTCCCGAGGGCCGTCGAGCAGCACGGCGTCTGTCCTGCCTTTATCCCCGCCGCTGCCTCTTATCACTCTACGGTTGAGTCACGGTGTTTGCGTTCCCGTTCCGTTCCGCACCCATTAGGAATAAACTCGTCATTTGAGAGTCTATGGAAGAATGACGTCTCTCGTTTCCTTTGAAATGATCATATTCACATCCATTCAGATTCTTTTGATTTCAGCGACACACGTACGGAGTTTTATTTTGGTTTTCGTGTGGATGGCGACAACATGGAGGAAAACCCTTCAGACTCAACCGTGTCAATCTAAAGTGCACTTAATGTCATGCCTGAACTACACAAAAGGAGGGGAAAAAACGTTTCAACCAAGGGAATATTTTACAGACGCTTTTTTTGGCAAGTCGTATTTTTCTAAATCGGATGAATTTAGGTTTTTGAGTATTTGTTTTTGACACACAAGTGTTTTGTGAATTCATAAAGTCAGGACTCACACCCTTGTTGTGAAGCAACTTTTAACCAGTGATGAATTTTGTATTATAATTTATCGTCCTTCTTAATTTTCTAACTGACCTGATTAGTGCTTCACACGTCGAGCAGAAGTATATTTGTATGCCATTTTCAAAGTTTGAAGTATTATAGAGCCCTTATTGTTGGAAATGTGTGTACATATCTTTTATTTTCATTTTGTTTTTGTATTTATTGTTAGTATCTCTCAGAGGTTCAAGGATTTAGCGGTTTCTCTCTTCCTCAGTCGTATGAATCTTCATAGTCCTAAAGATGAAAGGGCCGAACATCGGCTCTTGTCCCATTATTTAGGCTCTGATTATTATTATTATTATTATTATTATTTTTGAAAGGAATACTAACTGAAATGAGGATGTACCCACAGGATCTCAGTTTCCTAGAGGAAAGGTACATTGCAGTGAGCCAGTTTTGGGTCTGTTGCCAATGTTATTTTTTAAAGATGTCATGTGGTCAATATGTGTACCTTTTAGTGTTGAAGACCTTCTCAAAGAGCTGTTTACTACCTATTTACATTTCTGTTTCATTTGTATTTAGCAATACATTGACATTTATGTACTTTCTTTTTATCACAGAATCCTGAAAAACTGTCACGCTTTTCAAAAATATATTAAGCTGTTTTCAACATTGATGATCATAAATGTTTCTTCAGCAGCAAATCATCATATCAGAATGATTTCTGAAGGATCATGTGACTCTGAGAGTAATGATGCTGGAAATTCAGCTTTGATCACTGGATATAAATTTCCTCCCCTTAATAAAAAAAGTAATTGCGACTTTTTAATCTCAGAATTGTGTGATATAAAGTCGCAATTCTGTGTTTTAAAGTCAAAATTGTGAGATATAATTTCGCAATTCCAAGTTTATATCCTACAAGTCTATATTTCTCGCAATTCTGACTTAATTTCTCGCAATTGCAAGTTTATATCCCGCAATTCTGACTTTATATCTGCAATTCTGACTTTATTCCCACAATTCTGACTTTATATCTGCAATTCTGACTTTATTCCTACAATTCTGACTTTTTATCCTCAATTTCTGACTTTATATCCCACAATTCTGACTTTATTCCCACAATTCTGACTGTATATCTCGCAAATCTGACTTTATTCCCACAATTCTGACTTTATATCCCGCAATTCTGACTTTATATCTGCAATTCTGACTTTATTCCTACAATTCTGACTTTTTATCCTCAATTTCTGACTTTATATCCCACAATTCTGACTTTATTCCCACAATTCTGACTGTATATCTCGCAATTCTGACTTTATTCCCACAATTCTGACTTTATATCCTGCAATTCTGACTTTATATCCCGCAATTCTGACTGTATATCTCGCAATTCTGACTTTTTCCCACAATTCTGACTTTATATCCCGAAAGTATGTCTTTATGTCCCGCAATTCTGACTTTATATCTTGCAATCCTGACTTTATGTCCCACAATTCTGACTTTTTATCCTCAAATTCTGACTTTATATCCCGCAATTCTGACTTTATTGCCACAATTCTGACTTCATATCCCGCAATTCTGACTTTATATCCCGCAATTCTGACTGTATATCTCGCAAGTCTGACTTTATATCTCGCAATTCTGACTTTATTCCCACAATTCTGACTTTATGTCCCGAAAGTATGTCTTTATATCCCGCAATTCTGACTTTATATCTTGCAATCCTGACTTTATGTCCCACAATTCTGACTTTATTTCCCGAAAGTTTGTCTTTATATCCCACAATTCTGACTTTATAACTCACAATTCTGACTTTATTCCCACAATTCTGACTTTATATCCCGCAATTCTGACTTTATAACTCACAATTCTGACTTTATTCCCACAATTCTGACTTTATATCCCGCAATTCTGACTTTATAACTCACAATTCTGACTTTATTCCCACAATTCTGACTTTATTCCCACAATTCTGACTTTATATCTCACAATTCTGACTTTATTCCCACAAATCTGACTTTATTCCCACAATTCTGACTTTATTCCCACAATTCTGACTTTATATCCCGCAATTCTGACTTTATAACTCACAATTCTGACTTTATTTTGCCCCAGTGCGAGTTTATATCCCGCAATTCTGACTTTATATCCCGCAATTCTGAATTTATATCTCACAATTCTGACTTTATATCCTCAATTTCTGACTTTATATCCCACAATTCTGACTTTATTCCCACAATTCTGACTGTATATCTCGCAAATCTGACTTTATTCCCACAATTCTGACTTTATATCCTGCAATTCTGACTTTATATCCCGCAATTCTGACTGTATATCTCGCAATTCTGACTTTATTCCCACAATTCTGACTTTATATCCCGAAAGTATGTCTTTATATCCCGCAATTCTGACTTTATATCTTGCAATCCTGACTTTATGTCCCACAATTCTGACTTTTTATCCTCAAATTCTGACTTTATATCCCGCAATTCTGACTTTATTGCCACAATTCTGACTTCATATCCCGCAATTCTGACTTTATATCCCGCAAATCTGACTGTATATCTCGCAATTCTGACTTTATTCCCACAATTCTGACTTTATGTCCCGAAAGTATGTCTTTATATCCCGCAATTCTGACTTTATATCTTGCAATCCTGACTTTATGTCCCACAATTCTGACTTTATTTCCCGAAAGTTTGTCTTTATATCCCACAATTCTGACTTTATAACTCACAATTCTGACTTTATTCCCACAATTCTGACTTTATATCCCGCAATTCTGACTTTATAACTCACAATTCTGACTTTATAACTCACAATTCTGACTTTATTCCCACAATTCTGACTTTATATCCCGCAATTCTGACTTTATAACTCACAATTCTGACTTTATTCCCACAATTCTGACTTTATTCCCACAATTCTGACTTTATATCCCGCAATTCTGACTTTATAACTCACAATTCTGACTTTATTCCCACAATTCTGACTTTATATCCCGCAATTCTGACTTTATAACTCACAATTCTGACTTTATATCCCGCAATTCTGACTTTATAACTCACAATTCTGACTTTATATCTCACAATTATGACTTTATTCCCACAATTCTGACTTTATTCCCACAATTCTGACTTTATATCCCGCAATTCTGACTTTATAACTCACAATTCTGACTTTATTCCCACAATTCTGACTTTATATCTCACAATTCTGACTTTATATCCCGCAATTCTGACTTTATAACTCACAATTCTGACTTTATATCCCGCAATTCTGACTTTATAACTCACAATTCTGACTTTATATCCCGCAATTCTGACTTTATATCTCACAATTCTGACTTTATATCTCACAATTCTGACTTTATATCCCGCAATTCTGACTTTATAACTCACAATTCTGACTTCATATCCCGCAATTCTGACTTTATAACTCACAATTCTGACTTTATTCCCACAATTCTGACTTTATTCCCACAATTCTGACTTTATATCTCACAATTCTGACTTTATAACTCACAATTCTGACTTTATATCCCGCAATTCTGACTTTATAACTCACAATTCTGACTTTATAACTCACAATTCTGACTTTATATCCCGCAATTCTGACTTTATAACTCACAATTCTGACTTTATTCCCACAATTCTGACTTTATTCCCACAATTCTGACTTTATATTCTGCAATTCTGACTTTATAACTCACAATTCTGACTTTATTTTGCCCCAGTGCGAGTTTATATCCCGCAATTCTGAATTTATATCTCACAATTCTGACTTTATATTCTGCAATTCAGACTTTATTTCTCGCAACTACAAGTTTATGTCGTTTATGGGTAGTCGTGGCCCAGTGGTGAGGGAGTCGGGCTTGTAATCTGAAGGTTGCCGGTTCGATTCCCACGCCGGCAGGAATTGAAAGAGGGGATTGTGAACGAACAGCACTCTCTCCACCTTCGATACCACGACTAAAGTGCCCTTGAGCAAGACACCTGACCCCTAATCGCTCCCCTTGTAAGTCGCTTTGGATAAAAGCGTCTGCTAAATGATGAAAAAATTATGTCTTGCAATTCTGAGTAAAAAAAGTCAGAATTGAGAGATAAAATCGCTATTATCTTTTAAATTCAATTCCGTGGCGCAAACAAGCTTCCATAGAAAAGTTATTTTAAATTGTACTAATTTTCCCATTTTTGACTATATTTTAGATTAAATAAATGGAGCCTTTGTGAGAAGAGGCTTATTTCAGAAACTTTTTTTAAAAATTAGTAGTGCAAAAACAAAATAACGATTATTTCCAAAGCTTTCGCATTGACACTTCTGTCATAATTTACACTCTGAGCTCTGAGAAGGTCTTTATCTCTACCATAAGAATATTAATATTCAAACAGGCAGAACTTCTGTAAAGATTTTTTTTTTTTTTTGCACTTTTTGTCATTTTCCTTCAAGATTTGAGTACTTTTTTTTATTTATGAAAGTATCGATATATGAATAACCGAGGAGAAATAATCATGTATAGTTGTTTAGACTCTGTGAACCCAGATTCTTGTTTGCTGTGACCCCCAAAAACATGTACGATTTTTACCGTGTTGCCTTGCTGCCATTGCGAACCAGAGCTAGAAACCAACCCGGATCCCTTCCGCACCACGGTTTATGGGTGAAGAAGTGCTTCCATGTGGAGTTTCAAGGCCGACCGGCTGTGACCTTCCCCACCCGATCCACACCGAAGAAAGAAAACTGCCTGGGACGAGGATGTTCGGTTACATGTTTTGCCTTTTCCCGTTGCACATCAATCATTAGAGATTATTCTATGGAATTATTGACACAATAATATATATTTTTTCAGAAAAGCGTGAAGGGCCAGTTAAGTAAACTGAATGACTCCGATTGCAGTTGTTAATGATCCGAAGGTGGAGGTCTCTTAGAAATCTTCTTGTTCTTCGTTTTGGTGCCACAAAGCAATGTTGTAACTAAGCTGTATGAAGTATTATTACTCTAAACACGTCCCTCTTATAGAAATTAATGAGCGTCACCATGGCATAGCAGTGCAATTTTTATTTATTTTTTTTATTTATTTTGTTCTGACTTTCATTGGCTGATTTTACGAGGAATTGGATGCGATTGCAATGGTCAATAATTGTATTTTAAGCTCAAAAATGCATGCAGATTTTTTTTTTCTGTGAAAGAGAAAGAGGAAAATGCCTGAAGCAATATGAATATGTTCTCCACACAGATCTGTCCAGTTCGTCTGCTGATATTGTTGCATGTGTGCACACTACTACTTTGCCATTGTTCGTGAATGTCATTGCTAAATGGGTGTTTTGTCATTTTGTCCATCATTCCCAGCTCATCAGATGTCCACCCTTTACTCTTTGTTCGTAGATGTGTTCTAGCGACACCGTCAGTGCTTCAGTGACCCAGCCGTAACAATTGTAAAGATTTCGAAGGCCTTATTTTTATACCTGGACTCTTGGCACAGAATCAGAGGTGTGAACAGGCGTTTCTCTCATTCCCGTGTCCTTTATACAGTTTGTGTCCTGTTGGCCCATATGTTCTCAATGATATAGATGTGTATTTTCAGGTTTGATGATATTTTGCATTTCAGCTGTTACAGAAATACATTTTTCTTACCTGCTTGCCTGCGTTCTTGACTGTGTGTTTATTTCTTTACTGTTCATTCTGACAGAAGAATCAGATATGTCGCTCTATATCCATCTATCATTCTGTTTATCTATTTATCGTTCTATCATTCTGTCGTTGTATCTGTCTCCGTCGTTCTATCTGTCATTTTTTCTATCGTTCTTTCATTCTATTTATCGTTATATTTGTCTGTCATTTTATCAATCGTTCTTTCATTCTATCTATCATTCTGTTCATCTATCGTTCTATCTCTGTCATTCTATCAATCGTTCTATCTGTCTGTTTATCGTTCTCTATCGTTCTATCTATTGTTATATCTCTATCTGTCGTTTTATCTCTGTAACATTCTATTGTCTGTCTGTTTATCTGTCTCTTCTATCTAGATCATTCTGTCGTTCTATCATTCTATTTCCATTTATCGTTCTGTTTGCCGTTCTATCGGTGTCTGCAGTTCTGTCTATCTCGATTGTTCTGTCTCTGTTCTAACTTTTATCTGTCTATCTGTTCATCTATGGGTCTATATCTCTATCTATCTATCTGTTCATCTATGGGTCTATATCTCTATCTATCTATCTGTTCATCTATGGGTCTATATCTATCTGTTCATCTATGCGTCTATATCTATCTGTTCATCTATGGGTCTATATCTGTTCATCTATGGGTCTATATCTCTATCTATCTATCTGTTCATCTATGGGTCTATATCTGTTCATCTATGGGTCTATATATCTATCTATCTGTTCATCTATGGGTCTATATCTATCTGTTCATCTATGCGTCTATATCTATCTGTTCATCTATGGGTCTATATATCTATCTATCTGTTCATCTATGGGTCTATATCTATCTGTTCATCTATGCGTCTATATCTATCTGTTCATCTATAGGTCTATATCTATGTTCATCTATGGGTCTATATCTGTTCATCTATGGGTCTATATATCTATCTATCTGTTCATCTATGGGTCTATATCTATCTGTTCATCTATGCGTCTATATCTATCTGTTCATCTATGGGTCTATATATCTATCTGTTCATCTATGGGTCTATATCTATCTGTTCATCTATGGGTCTATATCTATCTGTTCATCTATGGGTCTATATATCTATCTATCTGTTCATCTATGGGTCTATATCTATCTGTTCATCTATGCGTCTATATCTATCTGTTCATCTATGGGTCTATATATCTATCTATCTGTTCATCTATGGGTCTATATCTATCTGTTCATCTATGCGTCTATATCTATCTGTTCATCTATGGGTCTATATATCTATCTGTTCATCTATGGGTCTATATCTATCTGTTCATCTATGGGTCTATATCTATCTGTTCATCTATGGGTCTATATATCTATCTATCTGTTCATCTATGGGTCTATATCTATCTGTTCATCTATGCGTCTATATCTATCTGTTCATCTATGGGTCTATATATCTATCTGTTCATCTATGGGTCTATATCTATCTGTTCATCTATGCGTCTATATCTATCTGTTCATCTATGGGTCTATATATCTATCTGTTCATCTATGGGTCTATATTTATCTGTTCATCTATGCGTCTATATCTATCTGTTCATCTATGGGTCTATATATCTATCTGTTCATCTATGGGTCTATATCTATCTGTTCATCTATGGGTCTATATCTATCTGTTCATCTATGGGTCTATGTCTATATCAATCTATATCTATATCGATCTATCTGTTCAGCTATGGGTCTATATCTATATCTATCTGTTCATCTATGGGTCTATATCTATCTATATCTATCTGTTCATCTATGGGTCTATATCTGTTCATCTATGGGTCTATATCTATCTGTTCATCTATGGGTCTATATATCTATCTATCTGTTCATCTATGGGTTTATATCTGTTCATCTATGAGTCTATATCTGTTCATCTATAGGTCTATATCTATGTTCATCTATGGGTCTATATCTGTTCATCTATGGGTCTATATATCTGTTCATCTATGGGTCTATATATCTGTTCATCTATGGGTCTATATCTATCTGTTCATCTATGGGTCTATATATCTGTTCATCTATGGGTCTATATCTATCTGTTCATCTATGGGTCTATATCTGTTCATCTATGGGTCTATGTCTATATCTATCTATCTATCGATCTATCTGTTCATCTATGGGTCTATATCTATCTATTAATCTATCTATATCGATCTATCTGTTCATCTATGGGTCTATATATCTGTCTATCTATCTGTTCATCTATGGGTCTATATATCTGTCTATCTATCTGTTCATCTATGGGTCTATATATCTGTCTATCTGTTCATCTATGGGTCTATATATCTGTCTATCTATCTGTTCATCTATGGGTCTATATATCTGTCTATCTATCTGTTCATCTATGGGTCTATATATCTGTCTATCAATCTGTTCATCTATGGGTCTATGTCTATATCAATCTATCTATCTATATCGATCTATCTGTTTATCTATGGGTCTATATCTATCTGTTCATCTATGGGTCTATCTATCGTCCGTTCTCGTTCTCTCTCTCTCTCTCTCTCTCTCCCTCTCTCTCGATGATAATGATGATGATGAAGTTTTGCAACCTGCTTTTGACGTGCACGAGTTCATAAACAGCAGAGACGCACGTGCTCATATAAACAAGTTTTGCGCGCGAATCTTGGGTGGCGGGTATCCTAGCAACGCTACTACCCCGCACCTGAGGCCAGAAGTTTACTTACCGAGGTTATTCTTACATACTATGAACGACTTCGGATTCGATGAATGTCCGTCCAAATACTGATCATCATTGATCTATTATCTCCAATAAGTAATATAGTAATATTACTATATCGTTATTGTATCGATGCCATGTAATTAGTTCAGATATAATGGTAGTAATTTCTCTATATTTATGACAGTATTTTACATTTCAGAAAATGTAAATACTGTAGTATGTACAACTTATTATAATACATTATTTAAACAATAAAACATTTTTTGGAGTCTATTAGAATGACAGTTTATGGGTACCTTAAAAATGTCCAATGGTCTTTATAACTTTAAAATATTTCAGATCCGTTTATTTGCATTGGCATTTGTGTGAGATTCAAAGTTACTTAATGTAGGCTACACTCATTAAATCAACTTGAAATGTTTCCAAGGCCAAACTCTTCTGCGACTCGAACACCCAACCCTCTCAGTCCAGCCCGGATCATGAAGCACTAGGTCACGGCACCCTGATAGATCTCCAGTGTTTGCTCAGTAAGGCACGTGCATGTGCTGGAGAGTCGCATTCATGCGCGTGGAGGCGTCACACACCATCCAAGAGCTCACAGAGACAAAGTCGAAGTGTCTTCCGGGAATCTGCGGGATTATATCGGTAAGAACAACTAGAAGCTTCGTGTAAGCCTCACGACTTTGATGAAGCGGTTTACGTGCGTTTTAAACACGCAAAAGCGTCGCGTTTCCTCCCCGGACGCGGTTGTTTTGCAGAAAATGGCGTCATGGTTTTGTTGTTCAGTCCGTGGATGGGGAAGAGACGGTCGGTTTCGGTTCCGCGCACGATTTTAAAGGCTTTCAATAGTAGATTAGGTGCGGGGGACTGTTGTTAACTGCCATATTTGTGTTTTGTTGCGATGTTTGTCATATGTGAGTCAGGAGAGCGCGCGCAATGGCGCGAGCCTCTCCAGCGCCGCGCGCAATGACGAGCGAAGCGCAGCACTTCTGCATGCTGGGGTGTCGATGTGCTGTAAAGTTTATTTTCCATGTTTGACGACGTCTTTTGTGCCTTTTCATATGCGTCACTCGCCTTTTGTGGTTTTACAATGCGTTGTTGGTGGTTATTCCTCGTGTCTAGTTCGTCAGTGGGAACTTTGGTAGTTTCAAGTTGTGCCTGAGGGATTAGAAATACTGACGAAATATGTTTTAAGTGGCAGTTTGGATACTGCGACAGCATTTAAACTCGCATTATCCAGCCAAAAACATACTTGAGTTGAAGTGAAACACGTTTATACTGATTTAGAACTAAGTTTAATGCAATGGGCACCAGCTTTGTAAAGCAACTTGTTTAATCATAATTTCTGAATGTCCTCACTATGTAGGGTTCTTGGACAAACCAGCTGTTAAACTGAAACTGGAGCATGGAAACAACACTAAACCCATCAGAAGCCGGTTTTATTGACCGATTTGTCAGCTGTTCTGTCTCGAGTTTGCCCTTTTTCTCAAGTGTTGCCTGTAAATGCAACATTTCAAGCACATATTCTCCAAAAGAATACTTAAGTACAGTAGAGAAGAACAAGTCAAGTACGCTTGAGTTTCGGACCGACAGTCTTCAAGGGTTAGTTCACCCAAAAGTGAAAGTTTTGTAACACTTGAATACTTTTTTGTGAAAATAACGACTTTTCGACAATGTCTAGTGATGGGTGATTTCAAAACACTGATTCGAAGATTCCCGAATCTTTTGTTTCGATCAGTGGTTCGGTTCGCGTATCAAACTGCCGAAGTCACGTGATGTATTGAGATTGCGAAACACTTGTGACGTAACGAAGCCTCGTTTACTGAAGTCACGTGACTTTGGCGTTCCGAACCACTGATTCGAAACAAAAGATTCGCGAAGCAGCGTTTTGAAATCGTCTATCACTAAGATATTGTTGAAAAGTCGTTACTTTGTTTTTTTTTGGCGGTATTCTCGTCGCTTTATGATATTAAAGTTAGTCACATGACCTGTTTTAAATATGTTTTAGTATCTTTCTAGGCATTGAAAGTGTTCATTATTATTGCTGTCAATAAAGACTCACTGAACCATCGGATTTCATCAAAAATATCTTAATTTGTGTTCTGAAGATGAATGAAGGTCTTGCGGGTGTAGAACGACATGAGGCTGAGGAATCAATGACAGAAATAAAATTTTGGATGAATTAAGCATTGCAGGAGATTTTGAAAATTCATGGATGTACAGTAGAGGGCGCAGCGCACACATTAGCGATTAAAAACGCGAAACGCAAATGGGATTTTTGATTATTAGTATGGTTAAATTTGATCATCGAAGGCCTGCAGCAAAGACACCGGTTAATAAAGTGAGATTAAATACATAAAGTACATTTGTGTAATTTGATTGGGTGTTATTCTGAGTTTGTGTTTCCCTGTTTTTATTCATTTTGAGGAATACTGAATCTGTTTTTGTGCAAGTGAGATGAGTAAATACTTGTCATCATGACAGACACAACTCCTCAGCACTTACCCACAATTCCTCTCAACACGATGACAGAAGAGCTGTCGAGACAATAAATGGGAAACTAAATAACTTCAGTTACTTATTTTTAAAAGTAACTCCGATATTTTGCTGTAAATTTACAAGTACAGTGCATTACTAATTACTTGAAAGTAATCTGATTACATAACTCAAGTTACTTGTAATGCGTCTCCCCCAACACTGGTAGCGACTTTGTAATGTGCTTCATGTGACGTAATTATCAAACTTACGGAGCTCCGCAGAGAGAGACATGCAAGAAAAAAAATGAAATCGTGTGCACGATTTACTAATTTGTTCCCTCGATTTTACTAATTCGTTCCCTCGATTTACTGAATTGTTGCGCACAATTTACTTATTTGTTCCCTCAATTTACTAATTCGTCCCCTTGATTTACTAATTCGTTCCCTCGATTTACTAATTCGTTCCCTCGGTTTACTAATTCGTACCCTCGATTTACTAATTCGTTCCCTCGATTTACTAATTCGTTCCCTCGATTTACTAATTCGTTCCCTTGATTTACTAATTCGTTCCCTCGATTTACTTATTCGTTCCTTCGATTTACTAATTCGTTCCCTCGATTTACTAATTCGTGCCCTCGATTTACTAATTCGTTCCCTCGATTTACTAATTCGCTCCCTCGATTTACTAATTCGTTCCCTCGATTTACTAATTCGTTCCCTCGATTTACTAATTCGTACCCTCGATTTACTAATTCGTTCCCTCGATTTACTAATTCGTACCCTCGATTTACTAATTCGTACCCTCGATTTACTAATTCGTTCCCTCGATTTACTAATTCGTACCCTCGATTTACTAATTCGTACCCTCGATTTACTAATTCGTTCCCTCGATTTACTAATTCGTACCCTCGATTTACTAATTCGTTCCCTCGATTTACTAATTCGTACCCTCGATTTACTAATTCGTTCCCTCGATTTACTAATTCGTACCCTCGATTTACTAATTCGTTCCCTCGATTTACTAATTCGTACCCTCGATTTACTAATTCGTACCCTCGATTTACTAATTCGTTCCCTCGATTTACTAATTCGTACCCTCGATTTACTAATTCGTTCCCTCGATTTACTAATTCGTACCCTCGATTTACTAATTCGTTCCCTCGATTTACTAATTCGTACCCTCGATTTACTAATTCGTACCCTCGATTTACTAATTCGTTCCCTCGATTTACTAATTCGTACCCTCGATTTACTAATTCGTTCCCTCGATTTACTAATTCGTACCCTCGATTTACTAATTCGTTCCCTCGATTTACTAATTCGTTCCCTCGATTTACTAAATTGTTGCGCACAATTTACTAATTCGTTCCCTCGATTTACTAATTCGTTCCCTCGATTTACTAATTCGTTCCCTCGATTTACTAATTCGTTCCCTCGATTTACTAATTCGTTCCCTCGATTTACTAATTCGTTCCCTCGATTTACTAATTCGTTCCCTCGATTTACTAATTCGTTCCCTTGATTTACTAATTCGTTCCCTCGATTTACTTATTCGTTCCTTCGATTTACTAATTCGTTCCCTCGATTTACTAATTCGTGCCCTCGATTTACTAATTCGTGCCCTCGATTTACTAATTCGCTCCCTCGATTTACTAATTCGTTCCCTCGATTTACTAATTCGTACCCTCGATTTACTAATTCGTTCCCTCGATTTACTAATTCGTTCCTTCGATTTACTAATTCGTTCCCTCGATTTACTAATTCGTGCCCTCGATTTACTAATTCGTGCCCTCGATTTACTAATTCGCTCCCTCGATTTACTAATTCGTTCCCTCGATTTACTAATTCGTACCCTCGATTTACTAATTCGTTCCCTCGATTTACTAATTCGCTCCCTCGATTTACTAATTCGTTCCCTCGATTTACTAATTCGTTCCCTCGATTTACTAATTCGTTCCCTCGATTTACTAATTCGTACCCTCGATTTACTAATTCGTTCCCTCGATTTACTAATTCGTTCCCTCGATTTACTAATTCGTACCCTCGATTTACTAATTCGTTCCCTCGATTTACTAAATTGTTGCGCACAATTTACTAATTCGTTCCCTCGATTTACTAATTCGTTCCCTCGATTTACTAATTCGTTCCCTCGATTTACTAATTCGTTCCCTCGATTTACTAATTCGTTCCCTCGATTTACTAATTCGTTCCCTCGATTTACTAATTCGTTCCCTCGATTTACTGATTCGTTCCCTCGATTTACTGATTCGTTCCCTCGATTTACTGATTCGTACCCTCGATTTACTGATTCGTTCCCTCGATTTACTGATTCGTTCCCTCGATTTACTGATTCGTTCCCTCGATTTACTGATTCGTTCCCTCGATTTACTGATTCGTTCCCTCGATTTACTGATTCGTTCCCTCGATTTACTGATTCGTTCTTACTAAATCGTTGCGCACAATTTACTAAATTGTTGCACACAATTTACTATTACGTTCCCTTAATATAGCGAAATAGTAAATCGAGGGAACAAAATAGTAAATCTTGCGCACGATTTAGCCTACTATTTTTTTTTTTTTTCCTGCATATCATGTCTGGGCCTCCGTAATAAATACTAAACTTGGTATGATCCTTGTTATTGTTGAATTTGAATTGAAATACAAAATGAAAATGTTTACTTTTAATTCTTAGGAAAAAGTGTGAAGTGCATCTTCTATTATAGAACGATCCATTTTCATGGCAAGTTTTGGGTTTCAAAATGAGGGTAAAAAAGCTTTTAAGAGACATTTTAAATTTATTATGGTCTTTAAAATCCATCCATCCATCCAAAAAAGTGTCTTTTATTTACTCTTCCATGGACTTGTGTAGAAACCTTCAGCTATTGACTCAAGACTGAGAGCGTATGTTGTCGTTTTCCAACCAAACTCCAGCAGAGGGCGACACTTAGAGGCACTTCAAATGAAGATCATTTAGTCAAAAGCTGTAAGATGTTTGTCCTTTTGTGGAACACACAAGCAGATGTTTAGCCGAATGTTCATGCTGCTCTTTAAGATACAGTGGAAGTGGATGGTGACCTGGGCTTTTGAGTGCCAAAAATGACATTTAAATGTCATAAATATGTATGATTTGTTTGTATTCCAAGCCTTGTCGAGTCACACAACCACAACTATTCACTTTCATTATCCAAGGAAGAGAGCAGCTTAGACATTCAACTTTATCCTTATGTATTCCAAAGAAATCCCACTTTCTGTCTTCTTTTTTAAATGCACATTTCGTTTGTTTCCTTTCAGCTAGTTTAATTAGATCAGCGGTTTAGAAGTAGTTTGAAATCAGCTCGCCATGAAAAAGCACTCATCTTATTACATTACGGTGTGAATTGCTGCCACATTTCAATAACATTGTGTCAACGAGTGCTGTTTGATGGCTCTCTTTACATGCGCTTCAGCCCGAGTGTTCAGTGTTTGTAGGGTCTTTTACAGGCACAAACATTCACAGCGTGACAGACATCTGAAGTAGGATCTTATAAAACCACTGTTTTTTATTCCAAATCAAAGGGAGGTGTTGTGAAATGGACAGGGATGGAGATGCATGTTCAGTTATGGTGAACGAACAAACTGACAGATCAAAACGTGTGTGTGTATGTGTATATATATATATAGGTGTGTGTACAAAAAAGCTTACTTTTAAAAAGACACGATGTATGTCTCTGCTGTCCTTTAATGCCTTTTTAAGCTGGATTTCGAGCCCTCTGTCACACCTCTCTTCAGTACCGATAACAGTTTGGAGTCACTGTTTATTGATCTGCTATTCTCTCCATCTCTCACATAGATTTTAGAGATGGAGGAAACGGTGTCCGAAGCCCGTTCGACTCCAGCCAATGAGAAGTGTTGCCAGACGGATGGCATCACAGGCGAGGCTGTCGTACCCGGGCCTGACCATGCGAGCAAGACGCTAGGTAAACTTCCACTCTTTGAATCTTAAATGAATAACGCTTTCAAATGGAACGCATTTTAACTTGACCGATGGGATCCACTCTGACCCGTGCACATGAATGGACGTAATCCGGAACGAGAGTAAATGCTTTTTAATAGCGGCCCGTTCGCTCTAAAGCTTCCCCATTAGAGGATTACAGCAAATTCCTCCTCTGCCTGCTATTGTCCTTCACTCGGTAGGGGCCACTGGAGTCTGTGACCCTTACAGAGGTGAGGTCTCCCCACCCCACCCCCTCAGCCTATGGCTGCCTATGGCTGGAATGGAAGCACACACACACAAAGGGTGAAATGGAAACATTGATTGGGCTGCTCTTTGCCCTGTTATAGTCAAGAGGCCACACCCCCACGTGATGATGTATGCATGTGGGTGGACTCAGGGGCGGGGCTTGAGTTGTGTGTGCAAGTGATAGGATATAGCAGTTTTACTTCCTGTTTACATACTAAATACTAGATGGTGTTTCAATCTCAACATTCATTTTGTATGTAAAAACTAAAATAGTTGTTTTCAATTAAGCTCATTTCCCCTTGAATGATCTCAGCAGGGTTATTTTAATATTATGTATGCACTGTTGTAGTACTTATTCATATTTAGAATTGGGTTTTAACTTTATATTTGCAGTTTTCATTTTAGTTTAAGTTTTAGAACATTTGTTATGTGCTGTTGTCATGTATTAGTTTTTAAATTTAGTATTTTGTATGAAGTTTTAGTATTTTTTTGTCATTTTTTTATTTAATATTTTGAATTATCTTTTAAATTTTTAAAAGTTTTAGTCATTTTTGTAGTGTCATTTATTCGTTTTTTATGTAATATTTTGAATTTGTTTTTATTATAATATTTTGTCATTTTTATGTTTGTCATTCTTTTTTTTAATTGAATGAGCCTTTATCTTTTTATATATATTCAGTTTTAATTTTAAAGTTTTAGTAATTCATATTATGTGCTTTTGTCATTTTAGTATTATTTTTTAAATATTTTAATATATCCAGTTTTAGTCATTTTACTACTTAAACATATTTATTACTTGCAAAATAAAACTAATATCACCTAATGTTAATGTTATTTTATTTCAGTTACCAAAAACAATTTTTAATAGTTTTACTTTTAGTTCCAACAATAACATCACAGTCATGTTCTACTATCAGACAACTAGTGAGTAAATCAAGTTTTATTTTCCAGCCAAAACCATTTTTTCTTTCATCTGCCACTTGGCAAGTGCTAAATTTGGACCCTGGGCTCTCACGTCCAGTGGAAACTGGCTCATAGACCATCAACCCGTGTTGAACCGAGTGTTTGCGGACTGCCAACTCCTCACCTAACTGTCCTGACATTGGCAGATTTCCGGCCATTCCTCCAGGAAATTCCCTCACACAGTCATAAAACACCTCCGATATAAGGCGAGTCTCCGAGGACCACTGTAAACACACTGCTGGCTGCTGCGGCCATAAATTCACCAACATCCCCATCATCAATCTCCCACTGATTTGGTCGCTTTATCCACAGCCGTGTTCGTGCCCCGTATCTTTACACACAATTGATTTTTCACCTCGCATAGTGAAGAGTTATTGTCTCCATCTGCGTATCTCTTCCCATGTAGCTCCGGTGACGGAACATGCTCTTTAGGAGTCGTTTTAGATAATCGTGTCTGAAGAAAATATAAGGGGGTTTGTTTGATGCTGTTATTGTGTTTGTCCATTTTCATAACCTTTTTCTTGAGCAATAATAATAAAACTAGTGTTATTTGCGAACTCTACTAATAAAAGTCTTCTCCGTAATAAACTCCACAAACTAGAGCTTCATTAATCACAAGCTTGAAGTATTGGCCCGAACAGAAGAGATATTATCCGGTGGAAAAATGTAGCCAGACGCGTTCGCAAATACTCATCTAGACGGTCGCAGACAGCGGCCATCAATAATGCAAACTTTAATAAAGTCTCATTTAGAAAGCACAAGCTGAACCTCTGAATGGATATGACTCATATCTGTGAGATCTGCCATCCAAAAACATACAGCAAACTAGACTTCAGATCATCATTTCTGTATAATGAGTTTGTCTGGGGAGAGTTATTCAGAGAGATTGAGCATGACGAACTGTCATAAGTGTTAATAAGAGAGATAAGCAGTATTATAATTGAGGTACTTGATTAATTGGATGACTTTCAGTATGAACATTTCTCAGGTGTGAATAATATACAATGATGTTATATTTGCAACAGCTAATCTATTTGTTTAAAAGCCTGTTAGCACCAAGAATGATAACGATAACGACTACTATATTAGCGTTCGTCTCGTCGCACATCATGTGCAAAATGGGAAACACTTGGGAGTTTCGATTGGTTCGATCTGATTGGTTGAATTCTACAGGACATTATTTGAGGGAACAGCCATTAAAGTGGTGTCCGAAAACATATGCACTCATTCAATCCCACAATGCATTGCAATAACAAATGTACCGATATACGCTTAACAGCTGGAGAATACCCATAATGCACTGTGAGGGTTACGCACAGAATGAATTCCCGTATGTCACCAGAGGATGGCGGCTAAATCTTACTACTGGAGCTGGAGGTTTATTAGGCTGCTGTCACTTTAAGAGCTCATGCATAGATCCAATATACTGTTACACAACATACGTTTTCAACTATTAACGTTCCAAAACGAGACTGTTTGCCTGAATACTCGCCAAGATGGACATTTTGACATAATTCTGAACGTATTTGACTGTTTAATCGCAGTAAGCCACTCAATTTGTTCCTCGCGAGCTGTTTGAGAGGCAGCGTTATGGTGAGGAATGACTAAAATTATGTGCAACCCCTGTAACCCAGTGCCGAAATTCAGACTGTAATATGGGGTTACGATTCTGCGCGTGCAAGATCATAATTTTCGAGTTTTGAGGGTATTTGTTTCGCAAATAAGAGAATTTCGAGCGAACGAAAATCAATTTTGCATTTAAAAGAAGATCATTTGGATGTGCGCGGACGTTCTCTTTTGCACATGCAACGTTCCGCAGACGGCTCGCAACAATATACAATATGCCAGAATTCCAGCCTATCAGAGATGAGGCTGCTAAATTCTGATTGGCATTACCGACAGAGCAAAAGGAAAAATACACGGTTCAAGAAACGTTTGTTCAAAGGCTTGAACACTATCAAAGTTCCTTTTAAGACTGTATAGAAATATAAATTTCAAGTTCACATGTCTACCACTCGACGACCACACAGAAGTGGCTTATATTTAATCAAAATCAAATCGTATTATTTCATAATGGCATGCTCCATCTCTAAGAACCCTTTCTGATATTTCACTATCGATACATATCGAAATATCAATATTTTTGACTAATTTGTAGCGGTGCCCGAAACCATAGTGGACGTTCAATCCCATAGTGCACTGCAAAAGCAAGTGTGCAACCGATGTGCGTTCAATGGCTACAGAATACCCATAATGCACTGTGAAGGTCGCGCAGAATGAATTCCAGCGCCTCGCCAGAAGATGGCAGCTGAATCCATTCAATTTCCAAGCCGCTGGTCCGATGTGGGTTCAGCGTAATATCATATTGATATATAATTGATTATTAAATTGGTATACCCCAACCTTAATTAAACAGAGTTCAAGATAAATCTTTGAATCCTCAAACTGGAGCTTCCAGTTTCAAATAAATATTAAACTGCAAGCACAAACTATGCAAAAGCGGCAGCATTCAGCGTCCGAATCCACTCGTTTTCATTCACTCCTTCAAAGTAGACTATATTAGAGGATAATAGTGATATTATGTTTATTCTAAGCGCGAGCTGCAGTTTTGTCATCTGCCGCTTTAAATGTCGAGCTCTGTAAAGCAGGATGGATTCTGATTGGCTGTTTCTAAGGAGAGCGTGCCGTTATAATTGTAGTTGTGTCGACTCTGCTATACGTTCATATTTAGAATGATTTTAGATCTATATCTTTATCGTTACCATTATAGTTATCGTCCTTTGTGTAAATGGGCCTTAAAGAGATAGTTCACCCAAAAATGTTGTCATCACTTACTCGCCCTCAAATTGTGCTGAAGATATTTCGATGAATGTCGGACTTGGTAACTGTGTTCAACAGAAGAACGAAAAGTGATGCCTTTTTTGTGAACTATCCCTTTAATACTGTTCCGAACATACATATTATAGATAATTAATTGATGTTACTGTAAGAATACACTGTGTTTCTGTTGCAGTCTCCTCCACAGAACCTGGAGATCCTCCTCTGCTGCAAACACCGATGCTCACCTCCAAATCTGGCATCCAACAGATCATTGAATGCTTCCACACAGGTGCTATATCTGTTCACAATGTGTTACCTCACCTCTTTATGATCGTAGTAGAAGAACAAAACATTACAATGAAATGGAAAGTATGTGGTTTTCGGAAAGCAAAGAGTGATATCGCTGCCCTCTTGCGCTTATTTGCAGGTACTGCACAGCTGAAACACATTCTCCTAAAAGAGGTGGACACAATCTTTGAGTGCAAACTCTGCCGCAGTCTCTTCCGTGGTCTTCCCAATCTGATTAAGCACAAGGAAATCTATTGTTTCACTCGAATGCCCGATCATGATGGTTAGTATGCATTGCCTTTTCACTGTGCGTTCTGTCTGAAAAGACCAGCATTTAGTTTGCCATGATATTTTTTTCATTGACATATGGAAATAAAACCTAATTATGTTTATTGTGCCTGTTCTGTTTATTTACCAGCATCTAATTGTGATTTTGGGATTCAGGAAAAACATTTAAAGCCAACTGAGCACTCACAGCTTGCATCTTATTTACTGTTTGCGCTACTGTACCTTTAAGACTTCTGTATGTACATTTGGTTGTTTAAACCAACACATTTTACACTGATCAGGATATTAATCAAGATGCATTATTGTATGCTGTTGACCAGCAAACATGAGTGATCCTGTTATGGTTGGGATCAGGGCCAGATATTAACGGAAACTTGGAAAAATGTCACCAAAAATAATGAATTCCCCTCCACAATTAAAGTAAATTGATTACAACCGTCATGATTAAAGTAAAAACGAGGCATTACATTTAGTTTCTGTTTTTTTTAATTATTTTGAAAAACAAATCTGATATAATTTAAGTTGGCTATTTAAAATGATACTAATCTCGTAACACTAAACAATTATTCGACCTTTGAACAGAAAATAACCTCAGTAAACATCAGCTTCCAGAGGTAGTCAAAAACATATTTGGCTGTATTGCTTTCGTAGTTGAAGCACTCAAGTAGTCGAATTTGTTTAAATGGCCTCAAGAGACCGCCTACTGACAGAACGGGACTTAAACTTTGTTTGGTTTGAAGACGAAAAACATACCAAGCACAATGTTCTCTCACCATTCCAGATTTCTAACAAACACTTACAGCGTTCGGCTGGTCTCCGTATGTTTTTCCGTCATCTCCGGTCGTGTTCGTATGTAAATTGCATGAAATTATTTTTCGTAAATTAGATCGAGAGATCTGAAAAAGCCCATTCATTTACCCGCCCACAGACCCTGCCCTTGAAGAAATCAGGACAGAAGTGGTTGAAAGTGGACAAAAGAGACCAGGTGTAAAGGGGAATGTGTGTCCCTCATCTACTTGTGATCCAAGGGACTAAAACCCATCTTAATACCAGGTGGAAACAGGGCCCTTAGTTGTCATAAGTTTTATAGGCCTGGTTTCACAGACGGGGATTAGATTAAACCAGGAATAGGCCTTATTAAAGTAGGACATTAAAGTAGTTTTTCTAAACGTGCCGCAAATGGACACAGGAAGATTGCTCAGAGTAGCATAAGCTAGAATAATTAACACTTTCAAAGCTACTAATTACAGTTCATGTGAGTACAGTGGTTCAACCGTAATAATATTACAAGAATACTTTTTGTGCAACAAAAAAAAACAAAATCTAGTGATGGCCGATTTCAAAACACTGCTTCATGAAGCTTTACGAATCTTTTGTTTCGAATAAGTGGTTCGGAATGCCAAAGTCACGTGACTCCAGTAAACGTGGCTTCGTTACGTCATAAGTGTTTCGAAATTTCAATACATCAGGTGACTTTGGCGGTTTGATGCACGAACCAAACCACTGATTTGAAACAAAAGATTCATAAAGCTTCATGAAGCAGTGTTTTGAAATCGCTCATCACTTAATATTGTCGTTATTCTTATTTTTTAGCGCACAAAAAGTATTCTCATCTATTTATAATATTTAGGTTAAACCACTGTACTCGCATGAACTGTTTTAAATATGTTTTAGTATCTTTCTAGGCATTGAAAGTGTCAATAGAGGACTCACTGAACCATCAGATTTCATCAAAAATATCTTAATTTGTGTTCTGAAGATGAACGAAGGTCTTATAGGTGTAGAACGACATGAGGGAGAGGAATTAATGACAGAATTTTCATTTTTGGGTGAATTAACCCTTTAAGCCTTGTCTGCGAAACTGGGTATTAGTATATCTACATAGTGCTCTTTAATATCGAAGAAAATCCCGTTTTCCATGATAAGGTCTCATTAACCAAGATCTTCCGGTTTGTCTTCTAGACCCCTCTGGAGATGGCAAAAAAAGCTTGAAAGAACTTATTGAAGCCATCTATCCCTGCACAGATAAAGAGGAATACATACTGAAATTTGAGCCCATTGCCAGCAACCAGAATGCTGTGTACCAGTACCTTTCCAAAGAAGACGACCTGCCACCTTCATCCCAGAGCCCCAACCACACGACCACAGAAAGCTGGGGACACTACCACTCTGACAGCCAGGAATTGCACACAGACGAGGTCCGGTTGGAAGAAGAGGAGAGCAGTTGCATTGTTGATGAAGATAAGAGAGAGAACAGGGACAAAGCAGAGGAAAATGAGGAGCATCCGGATGCTGAAGAACCTGAGGAGCCAATGGAAGAAGACCTGGCCTCCTGCAGATGCCTCCTCTGCAATAGGACGTACAGGGTTCGAGGTCACCTTAGGAGACACCTGCAGACTGTTCACAAGATTGTATCCTCCGGTTCCACAACCAACTCTACTGATCCCCCATCCAACTCCAAGAAAATGGTCAACGGGAAAGTTCCAGACAGTCCCAACTCTAGTCCTAGCTCCTCCTCTAACTCCCAGAGCCCCAAGGAGCACAAGGTGCCATCCAAGGCTGAATTCGCTGCGGGCTTCAACTTCAAGGCACGCTTCTGCAAGCTCTGCAAACGGACATTCAGCTCCGTGCAGAACCTGGAGAAACACATCGAGCTGCACACGGACAATGGCACGGACTTCTTCGTCAAGTTTTACTGCTGCCCGCTCTGCCGTTACAAGACGCGCCGCAAAAGGGACGTGCTGCGCCATCTCTCGGAGTTCCACAAGAAGAAGTCCTCCTACCTTAGCCGGATCTCGCAGTCGCTGGAGAGCTACGCCATCAAGAAGCCAGCGGAGGTCGTGTTGAACAAAGAAGAGGCGAAAGATCAAGGTCGACAAGAAGAAGTGAAAGTCAAACACAACCACACTTCGCCATATCCGACGCGAAGGAACCTAAAAACACCCGGTACAATGTGCAACAAGACCTCGAAGACCGGCAATAAGGGGCGCCGCATCGAAGGAGTGACCAATAGCAAAAAAGTAAAGCCTAGGAGCCCTAAAGGGAGTGTCACTAAGAAATCTCTGCACGTGTGCAACATCTGTGGGCAGAGCTTTAAAAAGACAAGGTACCTAGGGTTGCACAAGAGAAGCCACCTAAAAGCCGCAACAAGGAGCGCGGGTATCAGAACAAGATCAAAGGTCATACTTTGGTAAGTACCTCTCCTAAAGAGTTTTCCAAAGCCTAGTGAGCTCTACTGCCTATGTAGGTAGCTTCCCAGTAGGTTGAAACATAGGGTACAATTCTGCTCCTTGATTCCAGCATAGTCTGACGTTAGCACGTTGCTAAGCTAACTGCTCAATACATAGCTCGCACAAACAGTAAGTTATTTTCAGAATACTTTAAGGTATTTCTTGTTGACATTTCGTCTGCATTGTCCACCAACTTTGTATTCAAGCCTTCGTGATGCTTTCTGCAATTGCGTTCTTGACAAGTAAGCGTGCAATTCTGCCTTCAAATTTGGCCAAAAACATCTGAGAAAGACAGACAACTCTCACCACATTGCATTCTTGACCAAAAATGCATGCAATTCTGCCTTCAAATTTGGCTAAAACATCTGAGAAGACAGACAACCTCACCACATTGCATTCTTGACCAAAAATGCATGCAATTCTGCCTTCAAATTTGGCCAAAACATCTGAGAAGACAGATCACTTCACCTCATTGCATTTTGCAATTGTATTCTTGACCAAAAATGCATGCAATTCTGCCTTCAAATTTGGCCAAAACATCTGAGAAGACAGACAACCTTACCACATTGCATTCTTGACCAAAAATGCATGCAATTCTGCCTTCAAATTTGGCCACAACATCTGAGAAGACAGATCACTTCACCTCATTGCATTCTTGACCAAAAATGCATGCAATTCTGCCTTCAAATTTGGCCACAACATCTGAGAAGACAGATCACTTCACCTCATTGCATTTTGCAATTGTATTCTTGACCAAAAATGCATGCAATTCTGCCTTCAAATTTGGCCAAAACATCTGAGAAGACAGACAACCTCACCACATTGCATTCTTGACCAAAAATGCATGCAATTCTGCCTTCAAATTTGGCCAAAACATCTGAGAAGACAGACAACCTTACCACATTGCATTCTTGACCAAAAATGCATGCAATTCTGCCTTCAAATTTGGCCACAACATCTGAGAAGACAGATCACTTCACCTCATTGCATTCTTGACCAAAAATGCATGCAATTCTGCCTTCAAATTTGGCCACAACATCTGAGAAGACAGATCACTTCACCTCATTGCATTCTTGACCAAAAATGCATGCAATTCTGCCTTCAAATTTGGCCACAACATCTGAGAAGACAGATCACTTCACCTCATTGCATTTTGCAATTGTATTCTTGACCAAAAATGCATGCAATTCTGCCTTCAAATTTGGCCAAAACATCTGAGAAGACAGACAACCTCACCACATTGCATTCTTGACCAAAAATGCATGCAATTCTGCCTTCAAATTTGGCCAAAACATCTGAGAAGACAGACAACCTCACCACATTGCATTCTTGATAAAAAATGCATGAAAGTCTGCCTTCAAATTTGGCCAAAACATCTGAGAAGACAGACAACCTCACCACATTGCATTCTTGATAAAAAATGCATTTAATTCTGCCTTCAAATTTGGCCAAAACATCTGAGAAGACAGACAACCTCACCACATTGCATTCTTGACCAAAAATGCATGCAATTCTGCCTTCAAATTTGGCCACAACATCTGAGAAGACAGATCACTTCACCTCATTGCATTCTTGACCAAAAATGCATGCAATTCTGCCTTCAAATTTGGCCACAACATCTGAGAAGACAGATCACTTCACCTCATTGCATTCTTGACCAAAAATGCATGCAATTCTGCCTTCAAATTTGGCCACAACATCTGAGAAGACAGATCACTTCACCTCATTGCATTCTTGACCAAAAATGCATGCAATTCTGCCTTCAAATTTGGCCACAACATCTGAGAAGACAGATCACTTCACCTCATTGCATTCTTGACCAAAAATGCATGCAATTCTGCCTTCAAATTTGGCCACAACATCTGAGAAGACAGATCACTTCACCTCATTGCATTTTGCAATTGTATTCTTGACCAAAAATGCATGCAATTCTGCCTTCAAATTTGGCCAAAACATCTGAGAAGACAGACAACCTCACCACATTGCATTCTTGATAAAAAATGCATGAAATTCTGCCTTCAAATTTGGCCAAAACATCTGAGAAGACAGACAACCTCACCACATTGCATTCTTGATAAAAAATGCATTTAATTCTGCCTTCAAATTTGGCCAAAACATCTGAGAAGACAGACAACCTCACCACATTGCATTCTTGACCAAAAATGCATGCAATTCTGCCTTCAAATTTGGCCAAAACATCTGAGAAGACAGATCACTTCACCTCATTGCATTTTGCAATTGTATTCTTGACCAAAAATGCATGCAATTCTGCCTTCAAATTTGGCCAAAACATCTGAGAAGACAGACAACCTTACCACATTGCATTCTTGACCAAAAATGCATGCAATTCTGCCCTCAAATTTGGCCACAACATCTGAGAAGACAGATCACTTCACCTCATTGCATTCTTGACCAAAAATGCATGCAATTCTGCCTTCAAATTTGGCCACAACATCTGAGAAGACAGATCACTTCACCTCATTGCATTCTTGACCAAAAATGCATGCAATTCTGCCTTCAAATTTGGCCACAACATCTGAGAAGACAGATCACTTCACCTCATTGCATTTTGCAATTGTATTCTTGACCAAAAATGCATGCAATTCTGCCTTCAAATTTGGCCAAAACATCTGAGAAGACAGACAACCTCACCACATTGCATTCTTGATAAAAAATGCATGAAATTCTGCCTTCAAATTTGGCCAAAACATCTGAGAAGACAGACAACCTCACCACATTGCATTCTTGATAAAAAATGCATTTAATTCTGCCTTCAAATTTGGCCAAAACATCTGAGAAGACAGACAACCTCACCACATTGCATTCTTGATAAAAAGTGCATTTAAATCTGCCTTCAAATTTGGCCAAAACATCTGAGAAGACAGATCACTTCACCTCATTGCATTTTGCAATTGCATTCTTGACCAAAAATGCATGCAATTCTGCCTTCAAATTTGGCCAAAACATCTGAGAAGACAGACAACCTTACCACATTGCATTCTTGACCAAAAATGCATGCAATTCTGCCCTCAAATTTGGCCACAACATCTGAGAAGACAGATCACTTCACCTCATTGCATTCTTGACCAAAAATGCATGCAATTCTGCCTTCAAATTTGGCCACAACATCTGAGAAGACAGATCACTTCACCTCATTGCATTCTTGACCAAAAATGCATGCAATTCTGCCTTCAAATTTGGCCACAACATCTGAGAAGACAGATCACTTCACCTCATTGCATTTTGCAATTGTATTCTTGACCAAAAATGCATGCAATTCTGCCTTCAAATTTGGCCAAAACATCTGAGAAGACAGACAACCTCACCACATTGCATTCTTGATAAAAAATGCATGAAATTCTGCCTTCAAATTTGGCCAAAACATCTGAGAAGACAGACAACCTCACCACATTGCATTCTTGACCAAAAATGCATTTAATTCTGCCTTCAAATTTGGCCAAAACATCTGAGAAGACAGACAACCTCACCACATTGCATTCTTGATAAAAAGTGCATTTAATTCTGCCTTCAAATTTGGCCAAAACATCTGAGAAGACAGATCACTTCACCTCATTGCATTTTGCAATTGCATTCTTGACCAAAAATGCATGCAATTCTGCCTTCAAATTTGGCTAAAACATGTCAGAAGGTAGTAGTATGATACTGCCTACGTTAAGGCTCACTGCTGATGCAAAATCAGGAGCTGTCTAGGTAGGCAGCTCACTAGGTTGTGTGCAGTTGTTTCCTGTGCTAGCATGTGTTCGTTCTGCCTCTGAACTTCATTCGCTATGGAGACTGTGTGTGTTGTAGCGGGAGAGCAATTGTGCTGCGATTGGCGGATTGCTACCACAGCCTTGCCGCTAATGAATAAGAGAAATCCCAGGGTGGACTTCCAGCACGGAAGAATGAAGCATGGATGCCACAGCAAGGCCCTGGAAATTAGGCCGCCCCGGTCTCACCTCAAGGTTTAAAGAGCCCTTGGGGTGCCGGT